>JAKGSA010001224.1:21731-88257 GCA_033558755.1 Philaethria dido | reverse complement strand
CATATTTGTTGCACTGTTTTATTAAGCATTAATAATTCATATAACATTCAATATATTTTTTTGGTGGTAGGAGGTTCGTCCTCCGTCTGGCTCGCGACCACTATCATGTCAAAGACGAACCGGTTTTCCCATTCCCACCCATCCTTTCCCCAAAATGTGGTGGTTCCGAAAACGGAATACTACATTGTCCTCCTCTTCCATCTGTATCCTCTAGGTTGGCAACGCATCTACAACATCTCTGGTGTTGTAGATGTTCATGGGCGAAGGTATCCACTTACCATCAGGTGGTCCTTATGCCCGTTTGCCATCCGTTATCCATAAAAAAAAAAAAAAAAAGAAAAAAAAATATATAACATTCAATATATAAATTCAATATAATTAATATATTTCACACTTAAAAAATACCATTTTCTCTCCTTCTCAATATGTTGCAATGTTATAAACGTTTCTATTGTTTAATGTTGTGCTTATAGCTTCGAAAAGCTCACCAGAATCGAAAAGAGATGTCATTTAAGTGTCCAAATTGAATAAAGTTACTTTTCACTGTACTAATTAATTATTCCCAGCCTTTGAAAAGAAAGACTTTACTCTTCCTTTTCAAAGGTTCAATTAGTGGCAGTTCCTAACTCCCCCTTTATAAAAAGTTTATAACAGCCTTTTGTAATACTTGCCAAAAGTTAGAGCGATGCAAATTTCGCGATCAATAGCTTTTGTAAATGGTTGCAAGTCAGTAGCGTTGTATTTGCTTCAGTAAGTAAGCCGACGTTTGACTTTGAAGTGTCGATCAAAGACATTGGACGAAGTCAAAGCTGGTTGCGACCTCGAAGTTTTCCCATTTGCATCACTTAAGGCGCGGAAGGCTTAAAGTGACGTCGTGATTAGCTACCTTCAGTAGAATCCGGCCACAGTTTGTTTGCTCGTTATCTTGAAAACCACAATATTGGTGCTCCAAAACTTTTGTCATGTACCTACTCTTATGTAATTCCTTTGTGATAAGTTTTATCTCCTATCTCTATTCTATTTCTTTATGGTTTTTCCATGAGAAAATGTGTTTCTATATATTCCGTATCTATTCACTAAAGCTTCGTTCATTATTGCTTCATTAGCTTAATATATTACTCAGACAGTAACTAGTGTAAGCAATTATCATAAGATGTTAAGTTGTACCAATGATGATTGCAATTAATATAAGTGAGGTTAATTATATTTAAAAATATTTTATAAATGATGATTATGGTATATGGTATATTTAATAAGGTTTGCTGTGGAAGCTCTACTACCTTTCCATTCTTTACATATTAAAAAAAATGAATTTTAGGTATATAGTTATTTAGATACAGCTATGACTACAAGGGAACCAAAGTAAAATACAATTCAAAGGTTTATTTGCTGTTGGTATATTATTAAAATGGTTTCGGTGAAAACGTGAGTGAACTTTACTCACTCATTCAATACCAAATCCAAGTGTTAAATGGATCAAAACGATGCTTTTTTATAAAAAAATTGATTTGACATTAAAGGTTTGACTAAAAGTCCATAATTGTTTAATTAGTTTATTTTACCTGTTCACCGTACACACAATTTGAAATGTAATTTGACATTTAACCTTTAGGTAGTTGGTTGAACTCACATTTAGGCACTCACCATGAAATTCTTACCCGTTAGTTTCAAGATATCTTATCCACTTTGTTTAGGTCATCGTGTGTAGTAATTAATATTCAAAGAAATATTTATTGGGTAATATGATATATTTACAATCATCGCTTCCATTAATAGTTTATTCTAGCTGTTTTTGTCATTGTTTTTATATTTTATTCAGTGGGTTAAGTAATATCTACAACTATCTTTTATTTTTTCTTACTCAAATTAGAACACTAACACTTTTTAAAAGGTTTTATTTAATATGCCCTGCTAGTGTGTCTTGCACGCTAAAGCTTTAAACCACTCCCCAGTATTCGATTGAGCTTAACTTTTGAATACACAGAGATAAGCTCTGATGACAATCCAATTATATATACTCGTACATATAATTAGTATCGTTGTTAATCCAGAATGGCCACAATAAAATGGTGGATTATATATTCATGTAGAATTCATCCAATGTGAGTGTCAAATGAAAGGGCTTCAGCTGTTGAACCATGAAAAAAGGCTTGTTTATAAATAAATTATTATGTGACCTGTATTATGACATCAAATATTTTGTTTTATTTCTCATTCTATCAATTTTATATTGATTCCGAAATTGGCTACTGTCTTATTAAATTCAGCAATGTTGGTTTGTCAAATTTATTATAAAACGTATACTACAGAGGTTTAGACCAGTTTGTAATCCAAAATTCTTTAAGCTTCCTATAGCCTGAATTACGTTTAAATGATAATATAAATATATTATGGTATAAGAGGTTTTTTTTTACATATGTCAACGACTGTTATGCAGCAATTAACACATACAAAATCTGGTAAGCAATCATCCGTCACACTTCACCTATCATCTAATCTACACACACCAAATAACCATATATCAAGTACACAAACTACAAAAATCACACGCAGAAGGAGAGGGAGGAGACAGAGATAGGGGGAATCTATATATCCTTTTTCCTGAAGGCTTTAGGACGGGATATATAGATATGAGTATACCGACGTAAAGTCGAGTTTCGGCAAACCGAAAACGAAAAAAATAAGAGGTTTTTATAAGACATACGATAAAATTTTCTCTTTTAATTTTTTATCACTTACTCATCAACTGAAAACGTTTACTCAGAATCTTACGTTTTAATTTTTCAATTCTTGCTCGAATTTAGTTGTTCTTACTGCTCTATAGAACCATAACAGTATATATCGCCTAATTCAGACCTTCAGAGTTAAACCTTCGAGGCTATAAATGAAGAACAAGGTGAAAGATTTCATGTTTGGAAACTTAAGTCAGGAAGGTCATTATGATAGCTTATTGCTGGATGCTGAACGTAAAAACAGCTACACAGATCATTCGTAGATAGGAGACAAAAGAGTTCGTTACAAATGGATAACCGTATTTTCAGTGGTTTTCAGTTTTGATACATAACATTAAAACTCAAACACAAATAACGCAGAATTTTAAAGTTTTATGGATATAGAAAGCACTACAATACAGAGAGCTTGAAAATTAATAAGAAATCTGCCCATATTATTTTAAGACACTAATACCCTAATTATTTCGTAATTTACTTGAAACTCGAGCTCCATGGAGCAAAACGAATTTCAGATTCAGAGATTCTAAAACATATTATTGAGTACGTCTAATCAAAAGTACTGACAAGTTTTTTTTATGTGCCGGAGTGAGTAACCTAAACTTTAAAAATATATATTTATTTAGTAACGTTTTCGTATTTCAATTGTAATTCATCAAACATTGTACATTTAAAAAAAAATCATAATGTTCCGGTAAAATACTCCCGGTGTACTATAATTTTAATTCAATCGCTTCCATCACGTTTTTAAATTTGAAATCGAGTCACGCAAAATAAAATATTCCGTTGGGAATTTACGACAAATAAATGTCATATTTTTATAGTTGTCGTTATTTTATAAAGCCGGCACACGTCACTGAACAAGCCACAGGAATGAAGTGTAAATTGAAACTTGGAGTATTTTCGTTTCCCGGGTGTAAATTGCACTTTAAACGAATTGTCAACCTAATGGATGAGTGATGGATGGAGTCGCGTACACACTATTTCAATCTACAGCGCTAACGAGTCCCATCGATCTGGAAAATTTTCGATCAAGGCTTGGTATATCCAAAATGATAGATAAATTAGGCCGCTAAAGCGATTAGTCGTGTTGTGTGCAACGTTATGTGTACATATTCACGCCACAGCCCTCTCTAATATTATAATATATATTTTTGTAGTCCTTTTAACGAGCATTGTGCGAACGGAAGAGTTTAAAATTTGGCATAGTTAAAGTTTTATAAGGAGAATCGGTGCAAAGTATTTTAAATAAATGGGACATATAATAATTAGGCATTAGCATGTGGAACTGAAGGAAAACACTGAAAAACAATTCACCTGTAATATTTCATATAATTTACTCAATGTTACTGTAAGTGAAAATTAATACTTAATTGATTGCTAAGTAGGACCGTGATTTTGCCATTATTCCTAAAAAAATATGCTACGTAGTGTAGCAGTAATAATAAAAAAAATATACATATATTTATACTAAAAAGCTAGTTGACTATTGAATTGGTTTTACTTTTCCACTTTCATTCCTTGCATTGAAAAATAATATAAATGGTTTCTGGAGTGGAAGTAAATAATAATGTTATTTTAAGGAGGTATGTTAAAAATAATTTGAATTCATTTTCATTTTGGTAGTTAGTCTGGATAAACAAATTCGACATAATTAAAATGAACTGAATTGGATAAACAAACAATGAAGCATAATGTTCAAGAACGTACAACAATACAAATATACAATTAGTATCTAGCCATATTATGTTAGCATTAGTTTCAATAGATTCATATAAAAAGAATAAATAGTTCCAGAAATTCAAAGAAAGACTTCGATATTCTTTACATATATGTTTTTTTTTTTTTTATGGATACCGGATGGCAAACGAGCAGAAGGACCGCCTGATGGTAAGTGGTTACCTTCGCCCATGAACATCTACAACACAAGAGATGTACTAGATGCGTTGCCAACCTAGAGGATACAGATGGAAAGGGAGGATAATGTAGTAGTCCGCTATCGGAACCACCACATTTTGGGGAAAGGATGGGTGGGAAAGGGGAAAACCTGGCTTACATGCCATCGAACCGGAACACATCATAAGATATTTGGCGGTTCGTCTTTGACATGATAGTGGTCGCGAGCCAGACGGAGGACGAACCTCCTACCACCAAACATACATATATGTACACATAATATGTCGATTAATGTGATTGGGTACTATGGAGAGTGATATTAGTAAAGTTATATAGCATAGCGTAGCCCTAATAACAAATATCTAACACTATTTACGTAACTGTTTATGTAAATTTAGTAAATATAACATAGAAAAGACCATCAGGCAATCAATCACACGTAAGCTGACCGGACGAACCATTTAACCACTGTCCGCAGCCGGACGCAACCCTACACCATTTCCTATCTTGTTCGTATTCCTTCTAAGAGCTGCTACTCGTAAGTCATGGTTCATTTCACATTACGCATGTAAATATTTTTAGGGTAATAAAAATTAAAATCGACCTAATAATAGTATGAATCTATTGCATGCAATATAAACGATTGTACCTTAAAATCCTGAACCTTAACAAATGGGTTACCCTTATGGGAAAAATATCCAATATTAACAGATTAACTCGGTTGGGGCTCTCGCTTCATAAAATAAATTCCAATATTCTGAGCCGTGATCCGTGCTCTCATAATTCTGCTAAGAAATGACTTTTACTGGAAACTTTTAGACGGAAGATTTAAAAAAATATTTTATTGTATGAAATTACGGTAATAATTTAAAAGTTTATGAGGTGAGGATATTTAAAGTTATATAATGCTAAATACAGTTTTACACTAATTTCAGTTTTACATTTTTTGAATAAAAATATGACTACGACTGCTAAAGTGCTCGGTTTTGTGAGAAAATCTTTGACTAAGGCTGTGTCACATCTGTATCAGGATGTGACTGTCAAACTCGGTTATTAGGCTTTTTGCTCATGATGCTGTCCCATTGAATTATAAGAGTAAAAAATTAAGTCTTTGTTTTTGTACACACTGATACTGATCATGTGTATTTTTATTACCGGATATTTTTATTACAGGAATTATTTTTACATTTTAATTGAAATATTATGGATTTTTTAAATATTTGAGTAATAATTACTGATTAATTACTTCTCAAATTTTATTAAGATATTTGTATACTTAGAACATTGTCATGGTCAAGACGTTTTTGGAAGGGTTGTCAAAGCTAACGTCATCATTTTGCAGTGGGACATACAATCCATAAACTGGAAACCCATTGAGCACGTGTGGAAAGCACTCAGAAATATAGCGTTTTGTTTTCCTTATTATGCCTCTTTGTTCTACAATATTTAACTACTACACATATATAGTCGGGTGTTGGATTTTTCTACAAACAAATGTCTATTTTGTTGTGTTTTGTTGATAACTAATTTTTAATAAATATATATTTTTTTAGGGCATTTCATTAGATGTATACAAGAATTATAATAAAAAACTACAGCATACATTGTCACTTTTTTAATTTATTTTTATAAACATACTTTCTTGCAGACCGACCGACTCATGATCTGGTCAAGGTCGCTGGCTCCAGGAAAGACAGGACCAATTGTCGGTGAAAGCCTTGGGGAAGGCCTATGTCACACGGCTTATACGACGAAACATATTTTTGCCTGATAAGTTATATATACTAATGTACTACAACCTGAAAATATAACGAAAATGGTTTTATAAAAATAACAATATTTATAGCTTTTTTCTAATTAGTGCCTTAAAAAAGTAACTTTTCTTGAGAAGTATTTTCTGTTGACTGAATATGATACATAATTGGACTTTATAGTGCCTACTTACTACTAGCTTACTACTACTCCAGACTGCATTCGAGATATTATGTGTTAAATGGCGGAACTCAACGCCGCGTACGCAGATATTAAAAATATATTGTTTTAGCCACACCTTGTATCCAGCACATAGCGTGAAACAGAAGGAACCCGACAACCTACTGTTAATACACTCTGTTCTCTTAAGATTTTCGTTCCCTATTTGGAGTTAAATTTATTTATTCAAAGGAATTACTTCCAGTATTTACAATGTAATTTAAAAATTATACTTGATGCTTAATACCACACCGAATGTCATGAAACAGATTCCAGTGACAGTACTGACTTCATTTGCATACATTTGACTATTTTAGGCAACACTGTATTACGAGATATGATAACATAGGCTTTTGATTTATGATTTCATTTCACTGCTATATTTTGAGTGGAGGTTAATATCTATTTTTGATTATTATGGTTCTTCATCAGATGTTCTATAATGAAAATGTAAACTTTGGTATATGTATACTATGCGTACCAGTAAATGACGGTGTGGAATAAATATTTATGAAATGAAAGAAATAAAAAATCTTTTTATTTGACATGAATTTATTATTTAGATTATGAAGTATAATCTAGATACATTACATGTTAAGTGAGGGGAACTCAACTCCATGCGCGTGAAAGTTGCCATATATATATTCAGTAGTTTACATAACTTAGCCGAAATTATAAGTGTCATCAAAAGTAAAAATAGTTGGATTCATATTGTGTTCGCAATATATTATTGTAAACATAAAATAAATTAGTTTATACTCTTCCCTATATAGATAATATAATTGTAATATTTACACTAAACTCACAGATCGTATACGAATGTGTACTGTAATTATCGCAAGTGGAAATCGGGTGCAACGTCTTTTCGACAGCAGGAATGGTTAGATGCTGAATGGAAAAGTCATTCAAAACATGTTTATTACTTTCAGGAAGTATTAATTGTGACGCTGAGCACGTCTGTCTGTTGACTTACGGCCTTGCCATTAGGCAAAAGGATTTTCCTTGTTAACCCCCAACTCATCACTTGCGTTTTAAACAATATAGTCTTATGTTCTTTTTTTTTGCTTTTTTATTGTTGTTAATTGTTATACATATATCACTGAGAAATGTCCATACACCATAAACCATATTTGCTAAGGCAGCATTTTCGACTATCACAATAATTCTTTATAAGACATTAGTCTCACTTTAGGTGTGTCACTTTTCAAATAAAAAAACGCCTGTCGTGGCGCAGAGGCACAAGTGTGCGACTGTAAACGCGACAGGTTGTGGGTTCGATTCCCACTCCAGAAAACGTAAAAGTTTAGTATTTTCATTTCCTGGGTTTGGTAACAAGGCAAAGTGTGCATTGAGTTCCACTGCACTGAGTTCCACCACTCAGCACAAATTTAAAAAAAAAAAAGGTCTAAACCAAATGCGTCCAATGAACACAAAAATGTACGTGTACAAACAGACAATCAGCAAAACAAGAATTTATAAATCATACGTCCATATTAGATTATTGCTTTTTCATCTCCCTCAATTATTTTTTCGGAAATATATTCAATTTAAGGAAACATTTTTTTATCTTTTTATTATAGTATACATAAAAAAACAAATATCTTTAAAAAAACAAATACATGATCTTTTGATTTTCATACATTTATGTGCTAGCTAGCTGTGAATGTTTAGAATTTTATAGGGACAAATACTTGCAATAGAAATCCTGTTTTATATATAGCTATAGTTTATAAATATTCGTATTCGTTGTACCCGTAGTGAAAATAATCTTATTATTAAATGTACCTATGCCATACCATATTGTTACAACATATATATGTGTATGTGGTATATCATCAAAATAATGTAAAAGCAAGGACGATAATTTGCTTCAACTTGAAATATAGGCATTACATAAAATGCTTGGAGAACGTAGCTTTTTAGTTTGAGAAATTGCATGTAAGTGACGTGTCTAAAGAAGCTAGGTTTCAGAATTAATTCAAAATATTAAGCTATTTAACATATGTTAGCGTTTTATATAATATCTACACGCCGTTGAGCGCAGTTGACGCAATAGGGAAGTTTTTAAATGAATGTTGCAGTCATGGGCCCATATCTCCATCTCCATCGTCCAGAGGCAATATTATGAAAATTACAAAGTCAGTACAACATTTAAGTGAATTGGCGCAAATGGACATATTGTTTTATTTATTTACTTCGTAAAATTTAGGAAACTCGAAGAAATGTAGCCAAATCAAATCGTAAGCAATTTATGTATTTAACTTAGCATCCATTTATCGGAGAAGTCGACAACCACCCATATTCTTAATACTGAGTTGATTCCTATTTTCACATTTATATTTTTAATATATTTTTGTTTTTGTAAAAAATACTTGAGTTACAAAGTAAAATAACCAAATCAATTTTTTTTTGAGTATACATAATTAATACGCAGAAGAATTTCTTCTGCGTATTAATTATGTGTATCAGATCAGATCAGTAAAGCCAATCAAAAGTCTTGCTATATCTGTAGGAAGAAAAAAGGAAAAGTTAAATATTTGTTGGTGGTCAACACACACGTCGCCGTGAAAGGGGATTCAAAATCATACGTGAAGCAGTTACTCTGAGTAGTAAGATCACGGAGAAATATGACAACCAACAAACAATCAACAGAGTTTGTGAAAGAAGGTTCATCTAAAAACACCTACACAGGAGTTACATTCAATTTAAGAACCAACCTCTGGCTGGACTTATCACCACCATGAAGTTTTCTAGACTCTCTTTTCAAACTGGGTTCCATCTTCAATCAGTTCTGCGGTATACGCGTCCTGCCTTTGCCGCTCACACTGTGATATGATTCGTGCAAGGGCATTTAGGACATATTTTGTGTAATAAGTTTAAATTTATGATGTGAGTATCTAATGAATAGTCTACTATTTGTAGTTATATTGGCGATATATCGTATCATTTGTTGCTGGAGTGTGTTCGAAGAGAATTACTAAGGTCACAGTTTTTAAATTCTACAGCGTGAGTATGTAACAGTGTATTTATAGATCCCGTTTCAAATAATATGTTACTCTTAACTAAAATGAATTTTTATGCATTGTGTTTAATTATAAATTACCAAATATTATGCTTTTTTACCCTTATATACCAATAGTCAATAAAAGGACTAACTTCTCGAGTATAAAAAATTAGATTAAAATAGAAGCTTATAATATGTAATACGGTAGAACTTACGGTTCAGTGGGCAACAAATATTTCTAAGGTCATCATTCCAATGTAAGCGAATACTTCGAACATACTGAGGAAATGGTCAGGCATAGGTTTAGAGTTAATTTGTACGCGACGAAGCTAAGTGAATTCTTTATAATCTACTACAAAATCTCGGTTTATGCAGAACTGTTACTGTTGGAAAGGCTGTCTAGAATTATTTACATAAGCTAGGTATCTCAACCTAAAAATGTTAAAGGTGATATAATATGATCACTATTATGTGATTAATTATTAAGTTAAAACGTTAGCTCAAAATCTTACAATTGCTTCCTTAATTTAACCAACAGACTAAAATAAAAATACTTCTTGCTGACAAGTGTGAGGTAAATTTTTATATTTCAATATTAAAAATATTTTTTAATTTTTTATAAACTATAGATATTTATGCTAAAAAACTTAAAAGCTATAAAGTCCTAAATCCATTAAATTAGACGTTAATTAATATTAGGGTCTTCTCTAAGAATCGTTAATTGCTTGCCAGAATTTTTTACTACTTTACCGACGGATGTTGTTCAGTTATCCAAATGTGGAATAACTACTGTAAAATGCTTAAAAGTTTACGTTCTAATAAGTTAAATGTTACAAGAAGCTACGTTAATGTTTTCAGTGAAAATATAAAAAGGATTAATAAAGCACCTTCTTTTACTTCTAAGTTACTTTAAGCTTCAAATATTTTAGACGTTATTCATCTAGAAGTAAAATAAGATTCTCGTCTTTCAGCTTTGAAAATAAGTTATAGTACACTAGCTAGATATTTTATGACTTTTTCCTTTAATACCAATTATTTTTTTTTTTTTTTAATGGATAACTGATGGCAAACGAGCAGAAGGACCACCTGATGGTAAGTGGTTACCTTCGCCCATGAACATCTACAACACCAGAGGCGTTGTAGATGCGTTGCCAACCTAGAGGATACAAATGAAGGGGAGGACAATGTAGTAGTCCGCTATCGGAACCACTACATTTTAGGGAAAGGATGGGTGGGATAGGGGAAAACCTGGCTTACATGCCATCGAACCGGAACACATCATAAGATATTTGGCGGTTCGTCTTTGACATGATAGTGGTCGCGAGCCAGACGGAGGACGAACCTCCTACCACCAAACAAAATTAAATTAATACCACCAAACAAAATAAAATTATTCAAATTAAATAAAAAAAAAATAAAATGTCTCATGACAAGTGTATATGTTTTATATTATATGGTTGTCCTTTCGTCTGTGAGCTCACACGTGCGTGTGTTTTCAGCAAGGCGGGGGTGACCAGAAGTGTGGGTGGGAGTTCATTATATAAACGGACGTGACTCTGCACTACATTGAAACAGGAAAATGTACTCAAGTAAAATTTTAGCCAGTTATTAAATACTCGTGTTCGAACTCTCATTATTGCCTAGATATTTAGAATTCAATTCAGATATCTCATTATTATCTTCTAATATTTTATTTTAATGTGATATTTTATCGAATATATAAACAGGTTGCATACCAAGTGGTAAGGTTTGGTATCCATATAGTTGGAATGTATTTTTATTTTGACTGATAATAAAATCCAAACACAAATTTCATTTAAAAAATTTTAAGTATTGTAGTGATTTAAATAAATATATACCTATTATCTTTTAAGTATTTTTAAAAAAAAATATTATATTTATATATATATATATATATATATATATATATATATATATCAGAAGTCAGAAATATCAGAAATATCAGAAATATCAGAAGTCATAGGCGTAACGTGTATGTGGAAAACGTGGGGGTAAATAATATAAAACTCAATAAATAAAATACTTATTACAAAAGTTAAATTTGCATAGATTTACTACTTTATTAAGATATATGAGGTTAAGGTAGTATAATAACTCCTTCATCTATATTTAGAAGTTAATTAATTACATCGAGTTACAATTGTAAAAAGTATCGACGTGAAACTTTCTGCACAGCCGAAAAACACGCAACTTGCGTTTTTCCCTTACAAATGAGTCTTGCTTCAGAGAATAAATGTTTCGAGAAAAACTAGGCTCAAGTTAGCCTGAGGCGAGTTCATGTATATGTATCTCTACTTATATACATATGTACAATTGTATATCTGTAAGATGCCGTGAGCGTGTAGTTACAATGTGTTAAACTGTGTAGGGTAGTTTAGGGCTCCAATCTCAGCTCTTCTGGCCTTAGAATTTGTATTTAAGACAATTATTAATTCAAAAAAGTTCAAAATTGAGTAGCGCCATCGTGCTCACAGTGCAATTTATGTGATAGAACGTAAAAAAAGAATTGTAAATCTTTATTTGAAAAAATTGTACTTCAGTTCTACATATGACAACTTTAAAAATATTTATATAGACAAATCAAGTTTTAGCATGTATAATATATCACGTATATAAATATTTTCCGTTACCAACCAAGTGCTTGATTTAGAAAACGCAAAATCGATTTCTCGAAATACTAGCAGAATTAGAAAAAAATGTTAAGCTGTATATTCTAGGTAAACGGAATTGCTGCTTACAACTCTTATCTATATAAAATATTTTTACCGTAATGAAATTGTAAGTACACTTATTTAACTTAGGACAACAAAATCTAAGATTATTATTAAAAAAGATATCGTTTCTACAATTTGTAAGGCAATAGTCTAAAGAATATAACAGCAATCAATATATGTATACATTAGTTAGTACAAATTTTATGAATTGACTGCCATTGCTATTTATGGCATCGGTCATCGAATCGATTATCGATTATCAAATCGAATGCTAAAATAGACCATAATCTTTAGAATAACGAATTAATATCAAATTTTATAATTTTACAAGCGTGGTTTTAGGCCTTCTTTTAATATAGGAATTATTTGATCATAGAACGGTAACATGAACTAAGAAATATAAACTTTATTTATCGAAATAATTGCCTGTGTTAGATGAAAAACATGTTCCGAGTAAATTATTTTGCCTATACTCGTATATAATTGTCATGGGACAATTTTAATAATGATGTCGGAAAACTATTTTAAATGACAATTGGAATATAAAAAATTGAATAAACCTTTAACAGTTTTTTGTATAATCATTGCATTAAGATTTTTTTTTTTTTTTTTTATGGATTAATTTTTATAGATTTGGACACTTAATAAGTGTTCTTTCTCAAAATTTTTACAAGAAAATATTATCGAGTAGGTGTCTTGTCTATTGTTACTGAATATAACTGTAGATATGGTATAAAAATAATATATTTTGTTTTGTTTTTTTATTTTACCTAATCTATATATGTATATATATGTGAAGCAAAATCTTTGGACATTTACGAAAATAAGGCGGACGGAGGAGCATGATACTTGGCACACTTACAATTTATATACAGAAGGAATGCAGAATGCTAACTTTTTTTAAACAATGCATAAAAGGTATATTAAATTAACAAAATAAATGTTACGCACACTACCCCACAGTTTGTCATACATGTTTATATAAAGCGACATAACATTGCTAAACACAACGCGTTGTTAACGCGTCAACAGGGACATTAGAATTAACAAATCCGCGATCCGCGAGATATTATGGCCATGTTACAATAATATTTTTTTATTCAAAGCAATCAATACTTTTAACAAAATGTAATTTTATCCCTAACCAAATGAAATTAAATGATTAATTTAGTTTTGCAAGAGTGAATTACTTTTTGAATAACTCGAATTGGTACATTCGTTTTAGAGCTATGAATATATCCAAACAAATTTTATAGCGATATAGCGATGAACTCGTATATATATACAGAAATGTTGCTATTCCAATCGAGTATTATGAGATGTATTAGTAAAAAAAATAATTATGCATGTTTTTATGTCATTAATTTAGTAACGGGTAGACATAAAATTACTGAACCGATTTAAAAAAAAAATTAAAGCTCTTAATTTGCAATCAATTGTAGTAATATAATGTGCATATCTAATATTTTGTTTTTTTTGGTGGTAGGAGGTTCGTCCTCCGTCTGGCTCGCGACCACTATCATGTCAAAGACGAACCGCCAAATATCTTGTGATGTGTTCCGGTTCGATGGCATGTAAGCCAGGTTTTCCCCTTTCCCACCCATTCTTTCCCAAAAATGTGGTGGTTCCGATAGCGGACTACTACATTATCCTCCCCTTCCGTCTCTATCCTCTAGGTTGGCAACGCATCTACAACATCTCTGGTGGTGTAGATGTTCATGGGCGAAGGTAACCACTTACCATCAGGTGGTCCTTCTGCTCGTTTGCCATCCGGTATCCATAAAAAAAAAAAAAAAAAATAATAATAAATATTATAAATGCTGTACTGCATAACCTCTTTTAATTTAAAAAAGGTAATGATTTTATAATTTTTATGTAGGTATGTAACTATGAAAAAAGGTTGTTTTACACTATTTTCTTTATTTAAGTGGACTATATTGCTTATAAACATAGTCCACGAATAGCCTAGCAGCGTGCCGACGAAATGGCAACGAATACTGAATTATCATCGGTACTAGTAAAAAGTATTATATATTTAAGGTAACTGTATAAATGTTTCGAACGTATAACACTTTCAGTCGCTGCATTTTTGTAACAACGAATAAACTAAGCTAAACGATACATCAAATTGCACAAACAAATTTTGCTTAATTTTACACAAGAATTTTCTTATTGTTTAGTAGCTTTGTCCGGCGATTTTGTTAGTAGTCAGAAATTTCGTCTGTCGTCGTCGGTCAGTCATTCAGTAATATAATTGTTTCATTTATATAACTAAATATAACTATCCAAAAGTTCTAAGCGCAAAACTCGAGTATGGCTCTTCCAATTCGGCAATTTTTTCATATTTTGTTAAAGCACAGAGAAGGTTTGAAAAAACGGAGGAAAAAAATTTAAAAATTACGGGAAAAATAATAAAAACAACACTTTTCTTTTCACAAAACATTCCGCTCTCAGCTGTCAAATATTTGACGTCAATCAAAGTGAAACAAAGGCGCGTTAGGATTATCTTTGGTGTGGTTTCGAGTTGATTATGATTCGGATATCGTACAAAAACTACTGGACTGATTTTAATTAGAATAATCTTTATTGCACACACAATAAAATATAAAAGAAGAGGAAACAATAATATGAACTCATGTGTCTGTATGCAAAGGCGGTCTTATTGCTTCAAGCAATCTCTTACAGACAACCTTCGTTAAGTATAGGGACAGATGAAAAGAGGAAAAGGGAATAACGCTAGTGCAATTTAAATAAAAAAAAATAAAATAATAATAATAATAAATAAATAAATAAATATAATTATAGTAGGCTATATACCATATATAAATATGTATATATACTTACATATATATATCCACACATATCAATACATATACACATACATACATACACACCTACATACATATACTTATATACGTGCATACGTAACACAATATATATAATATATAACCGGACAAGGACACATTAATGCTCTAAATTAAATAAGTATTTTATTATTTATTTTTCTATTGTTATATCTTTCTATTGTTATATATTATTTATTTTTCTATTGTTGTCGATACTAAAAATATTCATATTTTCTTTAAAAACTAAAAACATATCAACTCGTATTTATTTATAGATTAAATTATTTATCACAGCTAATTATGTTTTTCATAGTAATTGTACCTAATCAGGTAAAACGCTACATTTATTTTTTACTGTGTTCCGAGGATGAAATTGGTATAATAGAAAATTAATAAGCTTTCCATAGCCTCCGACCGGTAAACGCTTGTGCTCCGCCCTACGAAAATTGAATTTAAGCGTTTACGTCAAGGAACACGTACATTTACTCAATTTCAATAGCTCATTTTTCTAGGTGGGGCTAGTAGCCCAAGCAAATTCAATATCTCATTTTTCAGGGTGGGGCCAGTGGTATCTAGTAGTTTTAAATTCAGTGTCTCTTTTTTATTTGATAGAGCGTTTCCTATCGGCTCTTCTAAGCTTCTCTCTAAAGAAGTTAGAATCCCCCATGTTTAACAAAACTTCCTATGAAAAATGTTTAACGTTTCAATGCGGTTGCGGAAGTCACTTCCTATTTCTATACTAGTCGACAATCCGTCATTAAATATTTTTAAAATTTGATTGAAGCAGCATTGTATGACATTAACTTTTTTACTTAGTTACGTCCAATTTACCTTTATTTATTTGAATCCTCTTTGTATCTTCTGATATCACCTACGTTGATATTACATGGTTAATAATGCAATACAATTATAATTCAAACAAAATATCTTGTTTTTAAAAAAGAGGATAGTATAGAAACAGTCTATCTTCTCACATTATTTAATATTATAAACAACAAAGTGCACAGAGTGATTACCTCGGTTGGTCATCTGAATGGCAGGCCAGCGTTTGATAATCCCATAGTGCATCCATCACGCTGGCATTACCCGCTATAATTCGCCTCTGTTCAAAACGGCTTTTACTGGGCTTTAAATAGAACGTTACTACTAAACCTTTAGTTAACTAAAACTACTATTTTAAAATGGTAGTAATTTAATATAAGCTTTGAGCGGTTTAAGTCTAACATAGCTTATAAATATGTACTAAAGTTCAGCTTTACATTGATTTTTGTAAAAATATAAAAAAAACTATATCCTGAAAAATAGTAAAGCACAGAAAGATAGACCTTCTATTATAAAACTTGTGTCAACGCTAGAATAAACCAAGTTTCACGACGTCACGTCCACAAATGGCGATTTCTATATGTCAACGAAAAATGTCCATCACTCTAAACAAATTTTGTTTAAAGCCACTTCATTATTTTTTATAGTTTAGTCTATGTTACGTCCAGCTTTACACCAACAAGTTCAATCAAGTACATATTAATAAGTATATGGAGAATAACCACCAAGCATACATACCATTACAGTCCAGTAGTTCCAAACGTTACCGAATAACAAAGAAGACATTAAATATAAAACACAACAGAAATTCACGATTTTGTTTCTACACTTATTTTGATGTAATGATGATTATGGTGATTATGATTTTTTATATGTATGTAGAAGACGATATCTATTATCTATACGTATTATTAAAGACACCGTCTCAGCGCATTTTTTTTTTTTTTTTTTTTTTGATAACGGACGACAAACGAGCAGAAGGACCACCTGATGGTAAGTGGTTACCTTCGCCCATAGACATCTACAACTACTAACTACTACTAACTTCTACTGATGGAAGGGGGGACAATGTAGTAGTCCACTATCAGAACCACCACATTTTGGGGAAAGGATGGGTGGGAAAGGGGAAAATCTGGCCTCTTGGGTAAACTCTACAAATTACCCCTACTGCTATTCCTTGTTGTTTGTTCATTGAAACTCAAAGTATAATATGCATAATAAATGCACTTATAGATGTTCATATGAAACGTAAATGTGAAAATAAATCGGACAAAACAAGTTTGTAATATGATTAAGAATATAATAAATATTTAAAAAAGACAGAGCCAGTAACTTCAGTTTCCTCAAGGGATTTGCAAATAAGTAATTTTCTTTAGATTTGGCTTTAAGCAACTATATTTTATCACCTCGACTAGAACATGACATAATTAATTCGATGACAAAAAAATTATACGACAGAAGAGAAGATGTTTCTAAAATCTTATTTTGCATTGTTATATTTACGATAATAGGATTTTAATTGCGAGCAATTTCTACAACAGTCAATGTCAAGTTACAAGTTTCACTAATTACAATTCCAAATGTATCTTCAAGTCGGGACTTAAAGTGTTCGCGATGCGGGTCACGTAGTGCTTAACCCCAGGGTATTTCCCGCTGGATCTCTTGTTTTGACGCTTTATCTATACTTATAATAAAGGCATTGAAGCGTAACGTTTTTACATTTGTATACCTATTTTTTACTGAACTTAGTAATAATAAATATCTTTGTTTTATTCACTTTCTTCTCATTGCTGTGAAAGATTTTTCTTTCGTTATACATTTATTTTTATTTATGATAATACTTGTGTAAAGAAAAGTATAACTATAATAGAAGAAAATTGGGTATTAAGAAAGATAATTATTGTTTTCAATCTGGAAAACCGTCGTTAAGTATATGTTAGACCAAAATAGGTTGAAAATTACACATTTGACTTATTCAAAATGCAACAACAAAAGTTTTATGTTATAATTTTTTTTTTTTTTTTATGGATGTACCGGATGGCAAACGAGCAGAAGCGACCGGCCTGGATGGTGGTAAGCGGTTACCTTCGCCCATGAACATCTACAACACAAGGGATACTAGGGATGCGTTGTCGTAACCTAGAGGATAAGCGGTAGATGGAAAGGGTGTAGTAGTCCGCCATCGGAACCACCTCACATTTTGGGGAAAGGGATGGGTGGAAAGGGAAAAACCTGGCTTCATATGCCAATTGAACCGAACATCATAAGATATTTGGCGGTTCGTCTTTGACATGATAGTGGTCGTGAGCCAGACGGGAGTGGACGAACCTCCTACCACCAAAAGATAAGTAAAAACTATAATATGATAAGATATAAAAAAGATATAGAAAAGATAAGATATAAAACTATAATATACATTAAGCCGATAAAATATATCTTTTCGATAGAAGTAGTAAATCAATGCATAATAGTTTTCTCGCAAGTTATAGACAATTTTAAATTCACGCTTCCAGACTGCAAAGGTCTGATTAGTTCCAGTCTCAGACAAGACAAAAAGTAACGTGTATGTGTTATTGGACGAATCTTTCGAGATGCGCGCTTGTCCCTCTTTTATCTAGCACGAAGGAAATATATTTATATTATAATGATAATTGTGAAATATCAAAAAACTTAATTATTTAATGAATACTAAATATATACAATTAAATAAAAATGTATATAAGTGGTATTTAATAAAAAATAAGAAGAAATATAATTAAAAAAAAATATATTATACAGTAGTATGATATGGAGTAGAATGGTATATATCGTATAAATGAGGATTTATTTATTATATTAGCGTTATTTTTTGAGGCAGCACAACCCTAGTAAAGTCAGCAAAGTCAAAGTTAAATAATTTTATTCAAAATAAGAAGTTACAAGCTTCATTTTTGAACGTCAAACAATTTACCACCGGTTCACTAAATTTAATGCCTCAGACCTGAGAAGAACCGGCGCAAGAAACTCAAAGGACTATTTTTTTTTTTGTAATGTGCTCACAGGATTAAGAGAGTCTTTTATAACTCAAAAAATGAATTTTGTGCTTTTTCCTTTTTTGTGTTACAAAAAATAAAATAGTATCTATTAAATATTTCTATTAATTAATAGTGTACTAATAATATTTTTCAATAAAGTTAGGTAATAAGAACGCTTCTTAATGACTACAGGTAGCCTTTCAACTGTAATCGCTTTTTTTTTTTTTTTTATTGATAAAAGTGACGGCAAACGAGCGCAGAAGCGACCACCTGATGGTAAGTGGTTACCTTTCGTTCATAGACACACTACAACACCAGATGCTGTGGATGCGTTGCCAACCGAGGATACTCGGATGGAAGGGGGGACAATGTAGTAGTCCACTATCAGAAACTTTCACCACATTTTGGGGAAAGGGATGGGTGGGAAAGGGGGAAAATCCTTGGCTTTACATGCCATCGAACCGAACACACATCATTAGATATTTGGCGGTTCGTCTTTGACATGATAGTGGTCGCGAGCCAGTCGGAGGACGAACCTCCTTACGTAAAAAGTATACGTAAAAAGTATATTATCGTAGAAGAACTTAAAGTATTATTTTTTATTCACCTTTATGTATTTAGTGGTGTTTACGGAGGAAAGTTTGCACACTATTTCAATAAACGCCAACATCTTTTATATTCAAGAAACTTCTAAGGAAAAATCTTATTTATAACCAGGTAAAGCCATGACCTTACTATGTTGTGAAATATATGTATTTCTTTCCAAATATCTCTTAATAGACTTCATAAAATGCAACTTTTAATAATGATTAAAAAATTACATATAATTATTCTTGCAATAATGCAAGATAGTTTTTAAAGTGAAGTTTGTGTTAAATTTTTTTTTTTTTTTTTTATACCACGACGGTGGCAACAAGGCACACGGCCCACCTGATGGTAAGTGGTTACCGTGGCCTATGGACGCTTGCAACACCAGGGGCATCACTTACGCGTTGCCGACCCTTCAAAACCCTATTTATTCCCCTTTTGAAGAAGTTAAATGTCATAGGTATGTACTTCAATATAAAATTAGGTGGAATATATTAGAACTGGTAACAGTAATTTATCAAGAAGCAGACGCGAGGGGAGTCTCTAGCGTTACATTTGTCCGGCTTCATCCTCTAATAGTTTATGTTGATTTTATTCCCACTTAAATTTCTTCTTATTTGATTGAAAAAAGAAAATTAATTTCTTGAGAGAATTCTCAAGGTAGTTGTTTTATTTCTTGTTCCTTTCCATTTTTTAATATTATTTATATACCTAATACTTATATTTACTATAATATTATTCGATGATTCTAATTATAAAGCTCGAAGATAAGTTTATAATATATATCATCGTGGAAATTTTTGGGATGCCTTTGTCTAGCAGTAGAAATCTCACAGCATAACACAACTCAGCGATATAGCGAATTAATTTTATTGCTTTTTCGTCTTCGTCGATCGGACGATTAAATGAACGAAAATCATATTGGTATGTTGATGCGAAAATACCATTGAAAATATACTCGTATACAATAAATTTTTCTCCAAAATTTCATTAAGATGTTTTTTTTTATAAAATAAGTACTCTATTTGATATTAAGTACTGTATTTGTTTTTATTACAATATTAATAAAATTTAACTCTCCGGTAGCCTCATTTCATATTTAATAATATAAGGAACTAAGTACATTTAGAACTATATTTTGTGGAGAGGATTTGTAATATGTAGTATCACTTATCAGAAAAATTACAACAGAGGGATTTTTCGTGTGAAATATTTTTAAAACTATGATTATTTTACTTGCTATTGTACAATTCATATCTTTTTTACTGACAGTTATATATATGTATATAATCGTTCTTCCGGAAGGGGATCGAAGCAAGTCCAATTTTTAAAAAAAGTATTAGGTATTTGTCATATAGAATTAGGTAACTTATTTTATTTTGATTCTAAGTTATAGCTACTTTTAATCATTTTTTTCCACTAATTTTTCTTCAGCACGCATCATGCAAAAAAATATATATAAGTCTGAAAATATTTGTCTGAAGACAAATATTTTCTTATCGCGCCACGGTATCATCAGAAACGTTTATCGAGACACTTTAAATACATTGGATTCTTCTTACTGAAAATGTCATTAGAACTGATAATCAGTTCCTTAGCTGCGTTCATAACTGCTCAAAATCTAATAATAGATTGATATTTATATTGAAATGAAATTATATGATACAGAAATACAAAATACTAAGGAAGTATTTTCGAAACTGTCGAATTCTCATACAATGTTTTCACTGATCGTAGACAAAGGCAAAATATCTGCAGAGAAATATTAAAAAATGGCGTAGGTACCGTTTAAATTAACCTATAAATACATAAGGCTAACATTTTTTTTTTTTTTATACCACGACGGTGGCAACAAGGCACACGGCCCACCTGATGGTAAGTGGTTACCGTGGCCTATGGACGCTTGCAACACCAGGGGCATCACTTACGCGTTGCCGACCCTTCAAAAACCTATTTATTCCCCTTTTTTTTTAATTATTTAGCATTCATATAAAAACTGAACTATTTTAACAATACTCAAAGTAATATACTGAAAATATTATTTTAAAGAAGTAAGTAATATAGTAATGTAATAGGAACAAAATATATATAAGTAAAAATGCAGACTCAAATATTTGTTGTTTAATTTTGTCGCAACTGTTCACGCAAATGCCCCGTCCTCGTAAAAGGATATATTTTCTCTGAAGTTGTACAATTTTTACAATTCTGTAAAAATAACTTCCAAGCTGTCGTTGTATTGCTCCCATACTACGGCATATTTGAATTAATGTTTCTACTTAATACATTTGTTTCTTGAAAAGATCTAAACCCTTTTGGAATAATTTTTCAATTATAATTTAGTGATCATATCTATTAAATTTGGTAATTATTTATAGCCAAAATTGTTTTAAATCTCTATTGTTTTAAATGTATTTTCTACGAGCTGCTTCCCGCGGCTTCCCTTGCTTGTTCATTGTCAACCCATAGTACATACCATAGTGTATAGTGATTATAAGCGTTAAAATGAAGCCTTTGGAGTAGCTAAATATTCATTCTTTTTGATAAACAATCAATATTTGTCAAAATATATTTTTTAAAATATTTTTACTTAAGAAATATACTATTTCCTTTTTAATATCTCTAAGAATATATCATGACAATCAGTCGAATAAATTATATTAAACAGCCTTATTACTTCAACTACCTGCCAGTAAAAGTACCGTCAAAATCCGCCTAGTTTTTTTTTTTTTTTTTCGGAGTCGTTTCTTAACTGCCGTCGAGACAGCATCGTTTCCGCGCGGTACACGCTTAAAAAACCTTTTTCTAAGATAGAAACGTCACATAAACTTGAGTGATATACTAAAATAAGTGCAAATGAGTCATTTTAATCAATAGTGAAAAAACAAAAATTAAACTGAGGTGTTATACGCGATATGGACGCATCTAAACTTTAATAATTAATATAAATAAAAATAGAACACCCAATAAAAATTAAAATCCGCCTAATGTTAGGCCCTTTCAGAGAAAAGACAAAAATTGTAAAAAAATATTATATTGGTATATATATTATATAAAACCGATTATTTTAATATTACAAACAGACATATCAATCTTATTTATAGAATTGTGGATTTGCCTAGAGAACATGTAAATTGCGATGTCTGGGTTAAATTTAGAGACAAAATATATAAATATGTAATAATAAATGTGCTGTATTGTTTCTATTAACTTAACTAACTTTAATTTATATGTATTTGAATAAAAATGAAACCCTCCGCTTATCATAGCTAACAGAATATTTGTATAATGGTCGGATTTCACGGCAATTCGTGAACTATGGCATATATAAATGGGAATAACTTTGGCAACCTTGAGGAGTCCATACGCACTAGGTGTCCAGACCAGCGTAGTTGTCACTTCATTAGCAGACTCTCCATACCGGTCATTTTAGTCCGACGAAGAACTTACGACGACGAAGAGTTAGGGACACGATCCTGCCATTTTAAACGAAGGATGGTACGGAGACACTGAGCGGACTCGCATCGATCATCTTGACGCCAAACGCCAGCTTCTGAAAACTCGACCCAAGCCTTCCTATAATTACACATACAATGATAGCGGACAGCTTCATTGCGCTATTGGCGACCGAATCTTCAAAACTAAATTCGGTTTTGCGAGTCACTTTCGCGCTCACGAACGTCGAACTAACTAATAACAACAGTGTGTCGCCGTCGACGGATACGTCTAGGAGGACATCAAATGGGAATAATAAGGCAAGGATCATAAAATCCATACAACTAAAGTTGGGAGCTATAACTATTGTGAAATAATAAGGAAAGTAAAGATCTATTATTATTATAGCATGCCGTCCACATTTTACTTTTTTAGCGGTACAGCAAATCTGCTTATAGAACTTAGAAGGTTTATGTACGTTAATTAATTACAATTTTAACTAAAAAGATATACATATTATGCTTTTCTCTATAAAAACAAAGTATTATTTTGATTTTTATTTAATATGACATTAATTTGATAAATTGTTATGAAGAAAAATATATATTGTGGGTTCGATTCCCACACTAGGAAATGGAATTTTTCATTTCCTGGGTTTGATAACAAGGCAAAGCGCGGCGTTGAGTTCCGCACTCAGCACGCAATGCCTCAATTCGGCGGAAAGTGGGGAACGGAGTGTCTTAACACTAGGTTCTCTCTGCCTATCCTGCTATATGCGGGATACAGCGTGAAGCTATGTGTGTTATGAAAAATAAATAATCATATTAGAATCATTTGGTTCTTGTACAGAAACTTGTGTTATTTATATTAGAATACAATTAAATCCCGCCACTTCTCACACCTGACAGAATCGCACTCTCATATTTAAAAGTGATTGTGTCTACCGATGTGTGCGTAGCATACTCGTAAATATAAATGTTCGTGCAACTGCGTTACGTTGTGCATGTGACATGTCTAAATCATACATAAGATATCAAGCATGTAAGCTTGTAATACCCGGAGACATAATATTACTAATGGTACTGGATAACTGTGGGGACGATCATAACTTCTGAGAACAAAGCCTCGTCGTGGACGTCGTATGTATGCCGAGCTCTGCAACAATGAGATAATGATTCGTGCGCTCGTAAAGTCTGTTAAGGCATAACGTTGCCAGATCTTTTAGATAAAGATGTTGATGTACATAATAGCCAAAAATGAATGACGAATGCTTAACATGTAAATTTTAATGTCATAGCTAAATTTTTAGCAAATAAGATGATTTTGTGGGTGACTATGGGTTTGTAAATCTGATTAAGTGTTTTTTTAACGCAAGACCAGAAAAGATTAAAAAGGTAACCTCTGTATTTTGGCTGGTGATTCATACAATATTTGTTAATTTAAGATAACTTAAATATTCTTTATTATATACGGCATGGTCATACACCAGACTATATGACGAAAAGCATACCATACTAAGAAGCTAGTATGTTTACCCAGACCATATGACGAATAGCATACCATAATAAGAAGCTAATATGTTTATTGTACTTCCGAATTTAATTATCTTGGAATTTTTCCTCTTCATTCAGTAATTTTCCCTCGGGCACCGTGGTAATACTTGGTTTGCTACAAATTCTATTCAATTTTATCAATTTTGTTTACACCCCGGTGGTAGGAGGTTCGTCACTCCCCGTCTGGCTCGCGACCACTATCATGTCAAAGACGAACCATAAATATCTTATGATGTGTTCGGTTCGATGGCATGTAAAGCCAGGTTTTCCCCTATCACTTATACCTTTCCCCAAAATGTGGTGGTTCCGATAGCCGGACTACTACATTATCCTCCCTTTCCATCTGTATCCTCTAGGTTGGCGCGCATCAGTACATCTCTTTTGTTGTAGATGTTCATGGGCGAAAGGTAACCACTTACCATCAGGCAGTCCTTCTGCTCGTTTGCCATCAGGTATCCATACAAAAAAAAAAAAAAAAAAAATAAAACAAAAGGATTTCATGTCACGTTTCTATTTAATATTACCTGCTCGAATATGTTCATTGCGTTTCTTACAAAAACAATATCAATAACACTAATCCAACAGTAACTTTCTTTTAGCTGTGGCTGTAATATACGAAGCAATCAGAGTTAAAAGACGATCTATCACACTTCTGATAAGGAAGATTTGCCATGCATGGTATAATATTGTTTTGCCCATTTAGGAGCCTGTTAAGGTTAGATCTATATTCTAAATCTTAAATTTACTCTTGAATACGCTTAGAATCAATAGTACCGTGTGTGTGATGTAATTCATATCATTATTATAATTAAAGCTCTCCCTTGCTGCACTTCAGTCGATATTAATAAGTAGGCAACGCGTCCCGATTTCCTACTGAAAAAGTATATAATATGCTACGTCTATAATTTGTGTTTACAAGAAAGAATAGTGCTTATAAAACTATTCATAATACAGCCTTACTGCAGTTTATAAATATTTGTAGTATGAGTTGTCTACACCTTCGATTTTTGAGTTATTATTCGCTTATTTCTTTGTCTCTGAAGTAATGTAGATTTATATTCGCGAAAATATCTTATTGTTTTCGTAAATATTTTTTTGTAATATTGAGAGAATATTAGGACGCACAAGCGTGCGACTGGCACGAAACAGGTTGTGGGTTCCGATTCCCACTCCAGGAAATGGACTTTTTCATTTCCTGTGTTTGACCTCTTTCTAAGGCAAAGCGCGGTGTTGAGTTCCGCCACTTAGCACGCAATGCCTCAATTCGGCGGAAAGTGGGGAACGGGAGTGTCTTAACACTAGGTTCCTCTACCTACCCTGCTATATGCGGGATACAGCGTGAAGCTATGTATGTATGAATAATATCAATATTTCTATTATTTCTATTATAGCCATAGATTTTTAAATCGTCCTTCTCTCTAACTAATGTCCTTAAAGTGTTCATCTTTTTTATTCTTTTTTAGTATAAAAGAGGTTGAGTTTACATGTAGATAAAACAGCGCCTGAAGAATACCAATAATTATTATTAAACTTGTTTCAATAATTGTTGTAAATTCAGTACATCGGGTTATCATTATTGCTTTACGATATATAAATGTTCTATTACACATTATAAAAAATATTGACTATATAATAGAACACTCGTATATCTTAACTGTTTGGTGTTTGGTGGTAGCTGTATCTGTTTGGTGGTAGGAGGTTCGTCCTCCGTCTGGCTCGCGACCACTATCATGTCAAAGACGAACCGCCAAATATCTTATGATGTGTTCCGGTTCGATGGCATGTAAGCCAGGTTTTCCCCTTTCCCACCCATCCTTTCCCCAAAATGTGGTGGTTCCGATAGCGGACTACTACATTGTCCTCCCCTTCTATCTGTATCCTCTAGGTTGGCAACGCATCTAGAACATCTCTGGTGTTGTAGATGGTCATGGGCAAAGACAGCCACTTACCATCAGGTGGTCCTTTTGCTCGTTTGCCATCCGTTATCCATAAAAAAAAAAAAAAAAAAGCTAATTTTTATAACACTGGCCGACACTGGGATTGTTGCCGTTTTCTTTTAACATTTCCGTTCCTCACTGATGATTTGAATTTGGTGTCTTATTTCAATTTTCGTAGAGGTTGGCGAAGCTAGCAGGGGGCAGAATCCCCTTGGCTAATACAGCAATATTTTACATATATTTGTACTTATTTTAATGAGAAATATTTTTTTGTTATATATATTTTTATATCGAAACTAATTTTAAAACATCATAAAAAATGTTGTTTATGTTTTGTAGGGGCGTACCAGTCGTAAACTAATTGACCATGTTATTATTGAATTCATGTTAAAATTTATGCAAATAATTAAAAATGATAATTTTTGGTTTTGGTGAACTACATTTTACAGTTCCGATAAAAAGTTGTGTGCGTATTGTGTGATATTAATCTTATTGAGTATTTCTATCTCCGTTCATGGCTCTCCTTTATATGTTTCTCAATCTCTGAAATAGTTATAATTATAAGACGACGGTATAAGAAGTGGTCTTGTGCTGACTACTTCTTATACCATCGCTTTTTGTAGCCGATCATTCAGATGCGCCAAAAAAATATTCAGCGGCTAGATATGACGGCTAAGTATGATCAGTTAATAACAGAATATTATCCCCTTTCACCATAGAACCCTATCTCAATATAAAGTATGATGATGAGTCAAGGCCTGTGTCAGCTTCAAACGCGCTCCTGGGGTTAATTCCTAGAAGCGATTCTAGTTTCTTATTCCTTTTTCATGTTGAAAATATGATCATTGCTCCGTTAACCATATTTTAAGTAAACTTTTTACCTGAAAATGTCGATTTTCTTCCTTCCACGCTGAGTTGGAAGTTGAGGGGCATATTATTTTATTTATACTTATCCTATAGTATATGTACATAATTATATATAAACAGGCCAACATGCCATCGTGAAATTGGGCGACGATTGACAATAGACGTGAACGGTATGGGTTCGATCCGATTCAATTTTTTGTAACGCTGTGGTAAAATAAAACACGGCGTTGAGTTCCGCCGTTTCGTTTAATACGTAATGTCTTGAAATTGGACAGTACACAAAAAGTTTCTACATACCTACTCTGCTTAGAAAAAGGTATATAGTTATATATAAATGTATAATATTTAAGCCAAAGCTTTATATGTGTCACGTTGTTTAAAAATGTCTTTCCTTCTGACCTTTTCACATCGACAACTGTAACATGAAGGATATTAATAAGGCGTAGCGATCGTCACAAGCTGACGCTGCCAACCGTGATTCAAGAGAAACATGCTACAATATATTAATATGACTTTTACAAATTTTATTAAACAGGTTCTGTATAAATGTAGATATTTTTAAATTACTTGTATTATGTAATATGATTATTATTATATGAGTATAAAAAAATCGTATTAAATGCACCTATATATTATATTTATGATATAATTTTTGTAGTTCTCTTTTTTTTATTGATAAAGCATGGCAAACGAGCAGAAGAACCACCTGATGGTAAGTGGTCCTTCGTCCACGGACATCTACAACAGGAGTTGTAAATGCATTGCCGACCTTGTGTCCAGATGGGAGGAGGAGGAAATAATGTAGTGGCCGCGGCATTTCGCCCTCGGAACCACCACATTCTGAGGAAAGGATGGGTGGGAATAGGGAAAATTCTGGCTTACATGCCATCGAACACACCATTAGCTATTTGGCGGTTCGTCGTTTGACATGATAGTGGTCGCGAACCAGTCGGTTGATGAACTTCCTACCACCAAACTTCTGGGATACCCGCTTCTTACGGGACGCTACCCAGCGGCGGAGGGGAATTGTATTCTAACCCCGTCCCCTCACAGGGAAGCTCATCATAGACATATAAAAAGTATTGGAAATTGTACACGCGCTATCTCAGATAATATTTTAAAGCTATTATAAATATTAATGTGATAGATCGCATCATACGCTTTACAAATCAACACCCTTAATACTTAGTTATAATGTATGAATGAATCGTGAAGAATAGATATTGTATATATTTGTCATTACGATCATATTGTAAAATTTCTTCGTTAGTTAGACACAAAATTCATTCAAAAGGTTTTGTTTAAGAAATATAATAAAAATATAGAGTAATTACAATCTTTATTTTTTGAAGCACATGATCAGTGAATTCCTGTAATCTGAATTACAGTCAATGACTCTGGTGCAGCTGATACGTTGCGTATACTGGTATTAATACCTAAATACGTTCCTGTATCCGAAAGATCAATGAGCTTTAAGCTTTTGCTTTTATGAATTATTTTATGATTACCCTAAATATGATATATCTCGACTAATATTGTGAAGCGGAAATAAAAGAGTTTGTGAGCATAAAAAACGCTAATCTTTGACACTAACTACTTGAAAATTTCTTTCTTATTATGACAGGTCCATGAGTAAAGGTATAGGCTATCAGGCATAACGCTACTACTCAATTGGTCGCTAAATTACTGTAATCGCGTGCGCTGGCAAATTGCTTACGTATACGTAATGTAGTACTAATAATTATCGTAAAGATCATGAACTACAGAAATGTAGGGTTTAAGTAGATCTAAAACGAGGCTGCGGTTATGCAGAGGCGTGTGCGACGTGGGGAACCGCTTATGGCCTCGCGATCGAGGGAACGTCGCGCCTCGTAGGTTTAAGCATAACTTAAAACCGTGAACGTGCCAAAAAATTGAGGATGAGAATGATACACGTTTTATTTGTCTTAGGAATACACTATGACATAATTTTTAATATTCTACAGGACAAATGTAACATCCAAATTAGACTACGAATTTGTAATTAAACGCGTCCTCAGAGGTGAGCAGTGAACACTTATAACACAAACTGATTATTGATAAAAGTTAAAACCATACATATAATAACTTTTGATAATTTTTAATTTACTATCAATTTATTTTATACCGGTAATTAATATAAATATTTATAAATAAAATAGCTGATCATCCGCCCAATATCAGAGAAAACAAAATTATATTCTATTGCTGTTTTTCTTCTTCATCTCTCCGTATTGTTAAACACAACATAGCGTAAGAAAAATAATTAAATAATACAAAAAAGCGAGTCTTTTGTCTTTTGTTATAAAATATATTTACAAAAATAAATAAAAAATAATGCTTGTTAGGATTTTTAGAAATGAATAGCTTATGACCATCAAATGAAAATAAATACCCGCGAGATTTCCAAAATGGCATAAAATATGACAATTTGTTCTATAATAATAAACAATATTTTTATCAGTAAACCTTAAAATATTAGGAATTTTCCATGGATCCGCAACTTATTCAAAGTTATTCATATACAACAAGTATTTTTCATTCAAGATTATTTCAAGTCAGCACATCTTTTGTATTACTGGTATAGCAATATACTGTCGCGGTCTGGCTGTACTTTCATGTATATCACTGCGTCTGTTCCTGAAGGCACAATACAAAGAATACTAGAGGGGGAAAGGAACGAAACGACTCTCTTTTATCTCCTCGTTCACTATTCAAACCCCTATACTATACGCCCGAATATAAAACTTTAGTCTCTTAGTAAAGGGCTGTTTTGTTTTGATACGTTTTGTGCTTGAGAGTTTCATTGTTTTTTAGTTTTGTGTGTATACTTAATACTGTATGTGATTTTTAGTAAAAAGTATTAAAATTCAATATCATCATCGTATAGTTGTAGTGTTTGACTGTACATGCAAAGATTATGGGCTCAATTACCACACGGAGAAATATTTATGAATACATATATATTAAAAATACTTTTGTTTTTTTTGTTGGCTCAGTTTGGTAAATAAATAAATAAATAAATTTATAACTATGAAATGATTGAATTTATTGCTTTCTTATCAATACTATCTTGGTATTTATTTTATACGAAAACAATACAGCTTTTTGAACAATTTCGATAAATTTTCGTTAATATTAGTTGTAAAATTCTATAGATATTATTTATCGATCCCAAACAAAATTTATTCCGAACAGCTTTAAACCTCACGCTTCAAATAGCCTATCTAGAATATAAAATATAGTTATCTGTGCAAAACGTCGCTAAAGTATTTCTGGCTAGTGGGGTCAGGTAGTGTAGAAAAAACAGTAGCAATATCACAACAAACCCCGGGGTACTCGGCATCGTTCCCGTTGTTACCCGCACGTGCCTCGCATACGCAATTTTTCAAATATTCTGGGATACTTTAGAAATGTTTCCGTTACGATCTTTTACTATTCGAGTGCTCTACACACGTAAATAGCTATACGATCACCTTTATTATATCCTTTCGATGTGCTTAAGAATTCAGAAGAAGGTGCCCTTTATCGTTTTGATTTTGATCTAGATTACAACCTTTTATATTAAAGAGTTTCTCACTGCTTTTAATATGTAGTGGAATATTAGATTGACTGTTCTTATTATTAAAAGTTAGAAAATTTTATTTATCTATTTGCGTTACTTACTAACTGTTACAAAGAACCGAATTCTGTTCTTAATTTATTTCTGTAAAAATATATATATATATATATATATATATATATATATATCTTTCTTTCTATATATATATATATGTATATATATATATATATATATCAAATATCAAAGGTTGCCTGGAAGAGATCGCTTTAAGCGATAAGGCCACTGCTGTGTACATATTACTAGCTTCTATGTTCTATGTTCTATTTGTTATTTGTATTTTAATAAAGAATATTTGTATTTGTATTTGTATATATATATATATATATATATATATATATATATATTGTATATTCAAAATATATTATAAAATAAATGTAACAGAAATTTTAAAATTTTAAAATGAAAAAGTTATTTCTTAACGCTGAAATATGATATGAGTATACAGTATAATACACCGTTTAGGTAGAAAGAGGTGCTAAAAACTTTCTAACAAACGTTTTACTTTCTCTTTAAGTATTGTAGTAGAATCACACAATGGTTAAATTGTGTGTGCTTTACTGACAATATGACTGAAGTCTTGCAGAGATTAGTACAGAATACAGCTTTTATGCTACATTTCACCATAAAGCGTGCAACGTTTCGCAATTCAAAATCTTAACAAGGAAACCACAAATTCTACGTTAGCCGTTATTATATGACTGTCAATTTAAAAAGCTACTTGTAAAAGACGAACTTAATAATAGATATATAAATGAAACTGTTTATTTTGTAAAATTATTATTAGAGGCCAGTCATGGCGTAGAGGTACAAGCGTATGGGTGTAAACACGACAGGTTGTAGGTTCATTTCTCACTCCAAAAACAAAAATATTTAATATTAGTGTCTTAACACTAGGTTCTCAAGACCCCTCTGCCGACCCTGCTGCGTGCAGGATATAGCGTAAAGCTAAAAAAAAGTATATACACAGCTAAACTTTATGAATAAATTAAAATATTAACAGTATATGAATATTTTTGAAAGCTTAATTGAACGTTGTATTTTTGCATCTTTTTGGGTTGGAAATTGCGAACCACTTTTAGATTCATTTATTATTATCCTACGAAGTTGTTACAAGTTAGTTCTGTATAATAGCTATGATTTAAAATAAACTAAGCAAAGTCTTTAAAGGTTAACCACAGATATAACACTTTATGTACACTTTTAATTATAATGTTTAAAAGGCATGTTTTAAAGGCCACCGTGACCGTTTAAAAGATATTTTTATTAATTTTATTCTCTTAGCTATGGTGGAATAATTTCGTGATGGACTTTTAATATAGATATAAAGAAAAATAGTTACAATAAAAAAAATTTATCATCCTATCGATGACTTTCTGTAGCCCGTTTAGCACTTTACAATCCGGAGCTACAAAATATATTTAGAATACTCATGGGACTACTTAATAGGTTATATAAGTGACGAATAAAACTAATATTTATTGTATAAAGATAATTTATATTTAATGAAATAGCTACGTACTGTAATATAATTTATTATGACTTGTACTCCAAGAGAAGATAAAAGTAGATATTTTACAATTTATAAGTTTCATTAATTCAGTAACTTTCATTATTCTAAAGAATTCGATTTCTTTTTATTTTTCATTATATAGGAGTGTCCTTGTAATATAGGTACCTGAGCTTTGAAGTATATTTTCATTAGGGAACGTCGGGTACCTCCGGACGGCGGGTAGCCCCAGACACCTCACTTTCTATAAAAACTAAAGGCATTGCTTAGACAAAGAGTTATTTTAAAGATGCCTTTTCTAGAGTAGAAACAAATGTAGTTTGATCGCGGTGTGGATGCTGAGTAAATTAGTCGTGAGAGAATCTTTGATTATCGCCTAAAAAAATTCGTCGCTCCTGCAAATTTCATCGATGGCTATTAAGTACAATAATATACAATAAGTAAATATTTATACTTGTCTGCTATGCAAGGTTTTGGTAAATTTTATATATGTAAAGATTGTAATAGTATTTATTACAATTCTTATACATTTGGAGTGCTGTGTTCAAAAATGTTGCATGATAGCGGGCGGGTAGCCCCGGACACTATGCTGTCGGGTATCCCTGGACAAGGTACTTATCTTCTTCGAACTGCAATTTAATGTAATTTTGCTTATTTATTGAGAGCACTTCAATTGGTGCCAGAATATCTTAACCATGTTAAGTATTTCTGCAACTATAGTAATAAAATAGGTGAAGTACCTATGTTATTAATATCGTTGCAGAAATACTAAGATAAATTACCAAAAATCATGAGGAGAACCAGTGAAAGAGCAAAATAAGAGAAAAATCAAATGACAGAAACTTACTTCACGATTGACGCGGCCGCGAAAGTTCAAAAAAGGGAGATTATAACATTTTCATTATATAAAAGGTGAAGGAAAAACAGAAGAAAAAAAGCAAAAGATCATATAGAAATACAACAACATGACGGAGCTAAAAAGACTTTAAAACCATATAAATATATCCAAAATCTGTCTTAAAGAAAAAGAGACTGAATGGATTGTTCACGAAGAAATATTTGATGAAACTCTGATTGAAACCCTTGTCAGAAATACCAAGAACAGTCTTGGTCTTGGTGGTCAGATGCACAGGCATCTGAAGACTGTTCATCGAATATTTGTTTACTGTGATGTTTGCAAGGCCAAAGAGCGGTTGATCCATCATTGAATAAAGTGTCCGGGGCAACCCGCCATTTTTTTCACGGCAAAAACTAGACCTTATTATAAACAGTATATTTTCTTGAAAAAATGTGATATAATAGTTCAAAGTTTGATTAATATAAATAAAATAATTCTCAATTTAATATTAAATATGAAATGACACAGAAATATCCTCCCCTTCCCCTATATTATATACATGAATACAGAAATTAGATTCAATCATTATATTCTATCATATTTAAGTCACATTCTAAATAACTTAATAAAAATATTATGTAAAGATTCCTAGTTCAGCTGTCAGGTAGATCATTAATGGCGAAATAGGATGGAGTTCAGGTGTATGGACGTAAAAGAGTTATTCCACGAATTTCCGCATCTAGTGATAGCCCGCCGTGCGACGTGTCCGGTGAATCAACGAGCACCGCTCCGCTCGGTCGAACAAAAACGGAAAACCATTTTACGGTCCATTGTGAAAGAGGATTGGCAATTTCGTTCCGGACTTACTCGACCATCGGCTGAGCAAGTTTTACAAAATCTCTGATATATCACGAACTCTAAAGATAACCAAAACAATATACAGAATATTCATTAAGCAGTAAGTGTGCCTGTAAATAATTTAAGGTGATAAATAAGCATAATAGAATATGAATTTATGAATTTTGTCTGTCTGTTTGTCACTTTGTGATACACTAATCTCTGAACCTAATAGAAGGGTAGGATTATACTGCACTGATCATCTATCTGCAAGAAGTATAATATTAAAAATGGCGACTTAATAAAAGTTGATTAGCATAATGGGTTTTCTAGTATAAGAGTACACGATTATACTTATTATGAAAATCATAAAGTTCAAGTAAACAAAACCGTAGACGACAACTACTAATTGCTTAATTTATAATTAAATGTGTAATTTTGTTTAGATTTGGAGTATCTTATTGAATATTTAATGCATTATTTAATACCTGAACATGCAGAGGTATATTTTCTACTTCGTGCCTGTTCTTGAACCTTGTAATCTTTTTTAGAAAACCAAAAATAACTGAAAAGAAATACACCATACTTTCAATTAGAGTAATAGCTCTCCACCTTTTTTGTATATTAAAAATAATGAAAATAACATAACATTTTGTAAATAGAGTTTAATTTTTTTTTTAGCTTCACATTGTATCCCGCATATAGCAAGGTAGGCAGAGGAAACCTGAAAACCTAGTGTTAAGACACTCCGTTCCCTTACTCCCTCCCTCACTCTTATAGAGGCCTTGCATGCTGAGTAGCGGGATTCAACGCCACGCTTTACCTTTACCGAACCCAGTAAATGAAAATACTAAACTTTTATATTTCTTGGAGTGGAATCAAACGCGTTTATATTCGCACGCTTGTGCCTCTGCGTCAAGACAGGCGTATTTAACAGTGTATTCGTTGTATTTACCTACACAGCTGACTGACCCATCGCTTTGTAGGTAGGACTCAAGAGTAGGCTCACATTAACTCCCGCCTCTACGGACCTACCCTCTTTATTTAACCAAGTCAAAAAAAAAAAAACTATTAATACTGAATTGAAGAAGTTCAAAATGCATGCCAAAATAAGCTGATGATATTTCACGCAGGCCGAGATCCTTTAGAATATTATAGAAAGATTTTGCTGTTAGGTATAATTCTTACTTCTGTCTCTATCGCTTATATATCCTAATAAATATAAATTTATTTAAATATATGCATACATAAAGTATAACTTTTTTGTGACAGATGTCAACTTTTTTACTATTGACTGCTGCTTGCTATATTCCTAAATAATGTATAATAATGGACAGCTCTGAACGTACAAAAAAATTAGATGATATTATAATTTCTCCTCTAAAAAATAAAAAAATAATTAGATAAGCTTAAGACGATTTTACGTGTATTACGTTACTTATAACACTCCTAATTACGACTGGTATTTGAAGTACGATTAAGGAAAATTGCGATTTAAGAATAATGTTCCGAAGTCGTGTTTTTTACACAATGTACAAAAATTATAAAACTTTATTTTCATTACTTCATAAAATATATTTCGGTTGTTTTTGAATACGCTTATACATAGCCCAATTGACGTGAAAAATACACGTGACCTGCTGGCAAATCCACTATTATACTTTATATAAAAGCGTATGTCAAACATACGGTAGTATGAATAATATTTATTTTATTAATTTAATGTAATCCGTAACGAAGAGATACACAGAAAAATAAGGGTAAGTGAGAATGTTATAGTCAGAATGAAGAAGAATTGCTTAGGTGGTTTGGGCATGTCGAAAGAATGATAAGAACTCACTTTGGCTTCATATATCTGAAGCGAAAGTGAGCGGCAAGAGACGAGGGAAATCTCGGTTGACTTTCGAGAATACTGTCAATGGTACTAGAAGAAGATCATGTAAAAAGTATGAGGACCCTCAGATGGTTATGTATCGGAATGAAAATAGGACTGTGGACTAAACGCCAGGATCTGGTTCTTGCAAACTTATGTAGAGAGTCTCGTCTGGTTAGCGCTTCGTTCTTTTTGACTCCGCAAGTCCGGTCCGTTTAGCATTTTATTCGCTTTGACTACCCCGCTAGGGATGAAGCGTATATCTTTAGTAGTAGTAATTTAATATATTTTTGACACTATTACAAAAAGTATTAGCTTTTGCACTTCTTTTCCATGAACGCTGTATGTATGGCAATTTTCATACCTCTCCATCTGCGTAATTTTCGTAAAAAAGTATCCAAAGTTTTTCCTTTATGTATTAATATCTATATAATAATACATGAAGAAAAAGCTTTGTACCTTTTTTTACGTTTTTTGTGATATTACCTAGTGAGCACAGCAAACCATGTGTTTTATTGCATTTATATAAATCACTACGTTATTATATGTTATTTTCTCACAGCTGTGACCTAGACGTCTAAAGGCAAAAATCAATGTGTAAATTAACAGTTAGGTATTTTGAACTAAAATTATATGAAGTATTCTTGGGTGTTGTTGGCTACAAATGCGCCCTTAAATAATTTTGTTAGTATTGTATAAATATTTTTGATATAAAGGTATGTAGGCGACGATAATACCTAATTAATCCGTTGGTTTCGTCAGAGTCAACAAAGATTTAATTCGGTTATATATTTTATAATAACCACTATCATGTCAAAGACGAACCGCCAAATATCTTATGATGTGTTCGGTTCGATGGCATCATAAGCCAGGTTTCCTTTACAACCATCCTTTCCCCAAAATGTGGTGGTTCCGATAGTGGACTACTACATTATCACTCCCCTTCCATCTGTATCCTCCTAGGTTGGCAACGCATCTCAGTACATCTCTTGTGTTGTAAAGATGTTCATGGGCGAAGGTAACCACTGCATCAGGCGGTCATGCCACTCAGTTTTGCCATCCGGTATCCATAAAAAAAAAAAAAAAAATAGTTTCACCTTCCTTATATAATAATTAATGTAATTTACAGGTAAGGCAAATAAACTACAATTATGTTCTTAACAATTTTTCATAACTTATAATAAAAATGTTATTCATAAGTATATTATAAAGAGGAGCGTTTTCCGACGATCTACGAAGTGTTCTCGTCTAGATAAACGGATGCCCATTTGAAATTCCAATTAGAAAGTTTTCTCATTTACTTGATTCAGGGCGTGGATTGGTTTGAAGGAGGGGCAACAATCCGGGCCCCGATTAAGTCCTGGTCTCTGCTCAGCACCAGATTTGGGGAAAGGTTTGAAGGCTGCGGCTCACCGCGCAAACTAATTCTTCACTCGAGATAGAATTTTAATTATATACCCACCTTACTTTTGTATATTTTCATATTTGAAAAATAAATTGGGTAGTTTTGTAGAACGCTAATGTTCCTTTAATGGTGCAATGCAGACTTAACGAATTATAACTGTTTTAGTTGTTTTATACTGCTTAACTTTTACGTATAAAGTTTAGCACGACGTAAATAAAAAGATAATGAAACGAGGCATTTAAAACTCTGGAGACCGGAGTCAAAAGTAACTCTCGTAAAATTGCTTTATGAACTAAATCGTGATTATAGTCTATAAATCATGTCACATAACGTTTTAGTCAAGGCTAAAAGTCATAAATATTTTTTTTAAAGCACCTATATATGTCATGAATGAGTGAACGTTATTTTTATTCGATAGAGGGTCGTTTATGATGAGAAAAATATTACAACCCGTCTAGCGCAATAACTTTTCCAGCCTTCTATAGAATCGATCGGAATCACAGCGAATTTATTCAAAAAGTATCAAGCCTGAACCGTCAGACACAGGAGTTACCAGCGAAAATTGAATTTATCAAACTTTTCGCGGGACAAACAGATACTTTATAGACTGTGAAAAGCAATTTGCCTCCAATTGCTATCATTCGGATCAATTGTGGTCAGATGATATGTGAGTGCAGGAATGAAATATAGGGCCTAAACTTGTTGTTATTACCCATTATTTAATATTTCATTTATGTACATTTGTATCTGTATTAATAATTAGTAAATAGCATTAAGGATTAGCATCATATAGATAAGTTGTAGCCATCCCAAGGGAAATATCTACGTCTATTGATCAAACTGTCTTCACACTTGCGCAATGTATCGGATATTTTTTTCTTTTTCTAATATTATTACGCACACGTACTTAATATTATCTGAGTAACTGAGTGAATGAGATAAGATTTTTAAAAATACATTTTGTTATTAATTTAAAAATATTTTTAATTTTAAGAAAATAGGATAAATATTTTCGAAAAAATATATATGATGTGATACATATTATATGTATTGCGGAATAAAGGTGAAATTGTTGTTTTAGGTTATGGAATCTGTTCCTAAATTCGGGCTAACTTTTTGTTACATAGTTTTTGTGTTTTTAATAATCACCAATAGTTATATAAGAAACTACATATTTTGGAGCACTACTAGTACTTTTACTATTTCATCTGTATTTTCTAATTAAGCCCTGTGATACGCTTTTAACGTAACTTTAATCGAACATATTTAGTAAAATGGTTTTTTTTTTGTTTGATTCAAACGAAAGCCACACCTGAGTTGATTTGTTTGGGTGACCTAAATATAATACATTCTTTTATTAAAATAAAAAAAGATATTAATTCTTTTTTTCAATTAACCGAAAAAATGCATTAATATTATACATAGAGTCAAGACTTCATACTCGATATAAAGTCAAAGTCAAAGTCAAATAATTTTATTCAAAATAAGAAGTTACAAGCTTCATTTTTTGAACGTCAAATAATTTACCACCGGTTCACTAAATATAATGCCTCAGACCTGAGAAGAACCGGCGCAAGAAACTCAGCGGGACTATTTCTTTTATTTTTTTTTATATTCGACAAAACATACATTTATAATAAAAAAACATGTGAGAAATCCTGTAAGCATGCCAATATCACTGTAATATATTAATAAAAACAAAACAAAATAAAACTTCAGTATTTGGAGGGTATGATGATCGGGCGTCAATTACACCAAAAGTGGATTTAAGTGGAAATTGATAAGGTATAATTGGTTGTTAAACCCTATGCATATCGGCCACGACCACTAGACGTCACTCTATTTCTGACTGCGACTGGTAATTACTGCGCCGTGTGCGACACATTTGATGTCGAATAGACCCGTGTCGAGTTGCGTCCATTTCAATTAAATCCAGACATGAGCGACCCGTTTACATGAGGGCTTTTATTTCTCCTACGTAGTTACGATGCCAGAATGAAGGCAATTCGTATTCCAATTTATTTAACCTCATTTCTGGGGATGTCACAAAGCACTCATATTGAAAATGGATTTGTAATTGAATTTCTTCAAATAGTATACATAAAGCTCAAAGTGCATATATTTTAAACATCAAACGCGGAGTAAAAGCACTGACATGTTCTAAATACACCCATGAAATCTATGATATAATAAAACATTAAAAACAGAATGATTGTAGGCCGACATGATTATTTTTTTTGTTACAAATTACTTTGAAAGTTGGTACATCTTATCATTATAGTCCATCTAAACTACAAGAAATACATAAATGCCACCTTTACAAAAGTTGTCCGTTGACAGTCTCTCACTGTAAATGCGATGGTTATGAGTTCAGTCTCCATTCAGGGAATTGATTATATGCCGTGTTAAAAGCCATAAAATTTAGGCTTCATTTTCAATAAAAATAGTTCATAAATAGAATTAGTGTGGGAAGGATGATAAAGTACACGCACGTGAAGTTGCGAGCAGCAAGTAATTGTATATATTTTTATTTTGACACATATACTGTGAATAACAGAGCTACCTACTCGGTAATATAATTTATTTTTAAGACACTCTATTCTCCACTATCTAATTTCGCGACATATGTATTGTTTTAAATAAGATCCAAATACGCACTTTGTCCTTGTCTTAATTCTTAAGTTAAAAATTGCAATAATTTAAATGTAAAAATCCCCCTAGTGATCGAATCTATATAATTCTATCTAACTATTTTTTTTTTTTTTTATGGATAACGGATGGCAAACGAGCAGAAGGACCACCTGATGGTAAGTGGTTACCTTCGCCCATGAACATCTACACCACCAGAGATGTTGTAGATGCGTTGCCAACCTAGAGGATAGAGACGGAAGGGGAGGATAATGTAGTATTCCGCTATCGGAACCACCACATTTTTGGGAAAGAATGGGTGGGAAAGGGGAAAACCTGGCTTACATGCCATCGAACCGGAAAACATCACAAGATATTTGGCGGTTCGTCTTTGACATGATAGTGGTCGCGAGCCAGTCGGAGGACGAACCTCCTACCACCAAACTATTGCGTACGGAGTCATCACAATAGTCTTACAAAATAATAAGCAAGAAGAACCGTAAACATTAATCAAAAGAGTATTTTGTTCAGAAAGATTAGAGTTGGTATGTTATTTTACAATTACCGCGTTCGACAGTCGCAGAGGATTCCATTTGTCTTCACAGGCAAGTGTTTCCCAGCGGGCTTTTCAGAACTGTGTCGCGATAAGATAGACTAAGCCTTGTACTCTTATTCCTGTTACAATCCACAGATACTATTAAAAGCTACTAAGCGTTTTATTTCTATAATCATTTAGATAAATATTTTAAACTGAAAAAAATCTATCTTCTTATGTTATTATAACAAGATAATAATATTATAACAAATCTTATTAACAAAAATGGGTATTGCGATATTATGGTCATCGTGGCGTTGTGGAAGAAGTGCCTGGCTAAATTATGATCGGTTGTAGGTTCGATCTTTACTTGGAGGTAAAAATATATTTCATTTCTTCGCTCTAGTAATATAAAGCGTAGCGTCGAGTTTTGCACCTCAACTATCCTATATCCTTATATATTCTATACCACGCTTAGGCCTAATAGCTAAACAACCAAAAAGTTTTGTACAAATCCGTCTAGGAGTTAAGAATGTGCTCGTATAAATAGACAAACAGACGAACAGGCGAGACTATTACTACGTAGACATATTGTACATGCAATGACATGTTTTTTTTTCAATTTTACAAATACATGATTTTTTTTTAATTATTAATAAATTTCAACATTGTCAAAAATAAAACAGTTTCATGTACTTAAAATACAATATGTATGGTATGGTGGTAGGAGGTTCGTCCTCCGTCTGGCTCGCGACCACTATCATGTCAAAGACGAACCGCCAAATATCTTATGATGTGTTCCGGTTCGATGGCATGTAAGCCAGGTTTTCCCCTTTCCCACCCATCCTTTCCCCAAAATGTGGTGGTTCCGATAGCGGACTACTACATTATCCTCCTTTCCATCTGTATCCTCTAGGTTGGCAACGCATCTAGTACATCTCTTGTGTTGTAGATGTTCATGGGCGAAGGTAACCACTTACCATCAGGCGGTCCTTCTGCTCGTTTGCCATCCGGTATCCGTAAAAAAAAAAAAAAAATACAATACTCCAATTCATTGATTTTATTTATACAAGGTAAGTTTAATATATATGAAATAACATAGAAAAAACAATAAACATACAGTGTGTTTATTTTGCTATTTTCATATTTACTTACCTTTGTAGAAGTAAAATTATGATCGAAGTACTAAAATAAATATAAACAGTAGGAATAAAACACAGATGTTGATAACAAACATAATTTATTTGTTAAGAAAGCGGTCCCTTTAAAGATATTTTGGTAATAAATCAAAATGCTTCAGCGGGATCGTAAATTTACGATTATACAATTCTTGTTATTGTAACATACAGGTTAGACACTCTTAGAAAATATTTTAAAGTTAACAATAGAAAATGTACTGTATATATAATATACTAGCTTTTCGCCCGCGGCTTCGCCCGCGTGGAATTCGGTTATGTCGCGCGACATGGTAAGGAGTAGATTATAGTCTTTCCCAAGGTTTAGACTATTTGTCAAAAATGGTTAAGTGGTTTAGGTGTGAAAGTTGTAAACAGTTAAATAATCTTACATGATTTTATGTTTGACAATAAGGAACTTCCATACAAACTTTCATCCTCTATTTCAACACCTTCTACTATTTTTTTCGCAATAAAAAGTATCCTATGTCCTTTCCCAAGTTCAGTTCTATCTTCATACCGAATTTTATCAAAATCGGTTCAGTGGTTTAGCCGTGAAAGCGTAACAGACAGACAGACAGGGTTACTTTCGCATTTATAATATTAGTAAGGATAAATAACATTTTTGACACTATTGTCAGAAAGTACGAAAAGTAACACTTGCGTTATTTTGTTTTATGAAAATAATATCTTATTCTAAATATCGATGTTGACGATTGTTTAAGACGATACAGCATAGGTTTTAATGTTGCTAACGAACCACAGGTATATGTAGGTTTATGTAAGTTCATGGCGGTATTGAAAGCGACCTTTAAATGATAATATAGAAGAAACTAGTATAAATATATGTGAATATTAATATTATTACATCTGCTTATAATATCATCATAAATATAAGGATTTTCTCGTCGAAAATACGAATTGAAATTGTAAGAGAAAAATGTTTCGCTCGAGATGAGCCGACGTGCACACCTGCGGGCGTTAACAACTTCTAAGTCTTCGAGATATATTTTCAGTACCGTTTGATAAATATTACTTATTACGACTGTCTTTATCTACGAAAATAGACGTCATTTCCTTAAATATTCTTGTTGAAATCCCCTTAAATCGCATTTCGAGTTTTAAGCTAAATCAATGGGTAGAATGGTGCAATGGTACTTGCGTCTAATCAGCACTATAAAATACTAACATGAAAATGCTTATTATTATTATTAAATAAAAGTATTTCTTCTTTCTTTCGTTTGGTGGTAGGAGGTTCGTCCTCCGTCTGGCTCGCGACCACTATCATGTCAAAGACGAATCCGCCAAATATCTTATGATGTGTTCCGGTTCGATGGCATGTACTTTCAGGTTTTCCCCTCCCCCACCCATCCTTTCCCCAAAATGTGTGTCCTTGATAGCGGACTACATCATCCCCTCCTTTCCATCTGTATCCTCTAGGTTGGCAATTCATCTAGTACATCTCTTGTGTTGTAGATGTTCATGGCGAAGGTAACCACTTACCATCAGGCGGTCCTTCTGCTCGCGGTTGTTTGCCATCCGGTATCCATAGTAAATTCTCGAAAGAATGGTCATCTGGGCTACAATATTCATGATAGACGAAAGTGACTAGGTTTTCAGATATCGCTGTATTACTGAACTCCCAGGCTAACATGTATTATGCATTTCTTGCATTAGGTCACTGCACCACGTTGGCTTTAATTAAATTAATTAAAAAAAAAATGTTATTAAATTAATTTAAACAGACATTAAAAATTACATATATTTATTACTATATTTAAAATATATACGGTTATTTTGCTAGCCTTACTATAAATGAATCTGTCTGTTTACCTTGAAGTTTCTATAAAAAACATTTATCGTATAGTACACTCGACGTGAAGCTCATCATAACAAGACTGTTTGCTGTGGGAAGTGTAAATAGAACTTTGAGTTAAATAGCGTTAAATTTGAGAGGGATAACTTCAATGAATATACTCTATAGAAAATTTACTGCTATAACATCTTGAAACAACTTTTACGCTCTGTATTATTCTGTTGCACTATAAATACTCTACACTGTGATTACCTAAAGTTAAAACTATTCTATTTATTACTGTATGTATGTATGTAAGCTACACATACATACGCTGTATCCCGCACATAGCAGGATAGTTACAGGGAACCAGAGAAGTTAGTCTCTTTTAACATTTCCTTTCCCCACTTTCCGCCGAATAAATTTTTTAAATATTATTTTAATATTTTAATTTCCTGGCGTGGAATGGGGATGGGGAATAAAACCCACAAGTGGTCGCGATTACAGTCGCACGCTTGTCACCTCTGCGTCACGATTTATTAATTTTTACAATTTTTTTTCGTTAACTTCACGCTGTATCTCGCATATAGCAGGGTAAGCAGAGGGAACCTTGGTTCTCACCAAGTGTTATAAGACACTCTGTTCTCTTTCAACAAATCCCCACTTTCCGCCAGATTGAGGCATTGCGTGTTAAGTGGCGGAACTCAACGCTCTGTTACCAAACCCAGAAAATGTAAATACTTCATTTCCTGGAGTGGAAATATTTTTTATAACATTGACAATTTAGAAATTTTCAGAACAAATTGGATAATCTGACTACAGTCCTATATATAGACACCTGGTAGTGTGTCATACAAAGTTCAAGATTCAAGCTTGAAGAAATTTGGAAGCACTTTTATTAGCTGAAAATTTGTATCTATTAGTGAATTTTGTTTGTTTGTTAGCGTTAAATACCTATCATTGTTTTTGCTTATTATATGGCATGACAGACATTGCACAATCGCGACTACTGATTGTTGACAGTTGATATTTGATATGTGGATGGTGCAAAGTGGAGTAGATTGAGCAGGAAGGCAGACCCTGGCTAGCCGGAATAAATGCCAAGGTGAAGAAGAAGAAGAAGATTTGATATGTGGATGGATAGGTTCCTTGTGAAGCATAAGTGAGCAGTAGCAGGGGATTTCTCCTACGAAAATTACGGGAGATTAAAATAGAAATATAAGACGCCACTGTGGTGGAGTGTTCGGGTCTGCTGTACACGCGAATGCTTGCGTTTTTATATAATATGATGCGAATAATTTTATAAGAATAAGCGCCATGATTAAAAAAATCAATACCTTCGAAGATATATTTTTCACTTTTTTACTAGATCAATTAATCACTTAAATAACCCGTAAGAATTTATTAAAAATAATTGGACAAAATTGAATACATAAATGAAATATTTTTTGCTTCCCATTTAGCAACAGTTACAATTTGAACTATTATAAATTTGGTCGCGTAGAAACCTACAGTTTTCAAGCTTTTCGATCGTAGAACATATATAAAATAAAATTTATGGGTCGTAACGGCCCAACAGTAAGCGGCCGCAAACGTGCTACACCGTCACTTTGGAAACCGCGTATTCGGCATTACATATAAGTATTTAGTTTGGTTTACAGCAAAAAGTATGGCAGCGATTATAAACATAATATTTATGACATAAATATTTACTAATAAATATTTAAATACAAAAAAAATAACATTAATCTTTTTGGGAGTTACCCACTGGTAAAGGATAGTGATACCTAACAGTAAATTGAAATCTTAAATTTAAATGCATGGAGCTTGCATACTTAATATTAATTGAATATTAACTTCTTGGAAGTATTGGTTTAGTAAAAACATTATTTGGAAATTGAAATAAACCTTTGATGGTTTTATATCAAAATCGTAACTATATCTGCAACAGTAAGTTAAATTTAGAAAGGATTTTTTTTTCATTTTTCTTATTACGAGCCACAGACAATAAAATTTATTGTTTTCATAGATTAATATTACATTTTTATTTCTAAATGTATCTAATTACATATGCTCTTTAATTTGGATATATTTTAAGCTCAACAAGATTGTGTGTACTTAAGAATTAAATATTTCAAAGCCTATTGTGCCGCTACATGTCAGTGTTTTTGTAAGCGAAATCTCCTTACACTTATAGAATTTATTAAATAAAAGAAAAATAAAAATTACGATAAATTTTGATAATATTTCACGTACTTGAAGTAGCCTGTTTCTATTTATAAGTTATTTATTTTACGATTTTAGTTCAGTTCTTTAATTATGGCGCCTGAACGTGCTAGTCGATGAACGCATTTTTCGGAATGCTTAGAAAATCTTAACTTTAAATTCATCACTTTGACCGCAATTATTAATAACAAAACACTAAAAATAATGCAATACCATTGAGGTCGTACCAAAATAAGCCTACTATGTCTTTTATCATAGAGGATATGGTAAGCCGTTAAATAAGCTGGTCCCGATCGAATAATTGAGTTGAGTAAGCTTATATTATAAAGAGTTCTCACATAATAACGAAAATGAAAAGAAACGAAATGAAAGGTTAACGTTATTAGATGGTTTCTTGACTTTACTATACCATCAATATTACCGTTAAGCAGTCGTCTCTTGAATTTGTTATTGTAGTCGTCATTTCATTTAGCCTCAAAGCGTTTTTTTTGTGAGGTACCTCTTTACGGTTACGCATCGGGCCACCGTACGCTGCGCGTGGGACTTCATCTTTAGTATGGTATCCACTGCAAAGAGTCCATTACGGAAGCCATACGGACAGTCCAAGGGGGTCCAGGAAGCAATTATCGGCCGATGTTTAAGCCGAGCGCTCTTTCTTCCTTGATGAGGACTAGTCTGTCTATCTTCCACCACCGCTCAGGCTTGAGGCAGAGTGGAGAAATGTTATTGACTGTGAAAGTGACTACTTCTTACCTGGGAATTCCGTCACGCCCTGGGCCGGTGTTATTCCCTAAGATAAAGGCTTTTTCAAGCTCCACCTCAAGCACTTCAGGTGCAATATCCCGTGCGTCTCTGCACGCACCTCGCTGCGACGTTCCATTGAAGGTAAAACTGGTTTGCTACGGAAGTCAGCGGACGGCAGAACTCCTGGACAACCTCCGATTAGAGTGTGTGGGTCAGTAGGGGAACCAACGACGAGATTTGCCACATTGATTTGTACCTTCACATACGGTACGGCGTCGACCACGAGCCTCAAAGTGCTTCACTACAACAATAAATCAATAAAAAGTAAGTGCATTTTATTTTTGTACAAAGGTCATATTTTTTTTTTTTTTTTTTTTTATGGATACCGGATGGCAAACGAGCAGAAGGGACTGCCTTGATGGTAAGTGGTTACCTTTCGTCCATGAACATCTACAACACAAGAGATGTACTGTGATGCTTTCGCCAACCTAGAGGATACAGATGGAAAGGAGACAATGTGTAGTCCGCTATCGGAACCACCACATTTTGGGGAAAGGATTAAGTGGAAGGGGGGAAAACCTGGCTTCATATGCCATCGAACCGGAACATATCATAAGATATTTGGCGGTTCGTCTTTGACATGATAGTATCGTGAGCCAGACGGAGGACGAACTCCTACCACTCAAAACAAAAATCACAATATATATCATATAGCTAAATCACAATATAAAAGCCGAAATTGAGTAGGGAAAATGAGCCATATTATTTTGAATAATACGCCACATCTTACACATTAAGTGAAGGTTAAGTTTCTCTTCATAACTTGAATCGGCAAGCAGAAGAAAAACTAGAGTAAATCATTTTTCCTTTGAAACATAACATGTACTGCTTCTACAGGTGTGTGATTAATGGTATACCGGATCTCGACCAATGACGGAGGTAAAAGCGAGTAAATTTTCAGTCTTGATGTTCCAATATAAATTTCATTGCCACAAAATGTTCAACGGCTCGTTTATCATGATCGGGAGGCAACGGGTGTAGAGTATGATAAAAATATTGTCATGTCATCTATTATTAAGAACTTTACAAAGGATTTTAAAGTAAATCTGGGAATTTTCTTTAATAATCTTTTAATTTTGATTCCATAATAAATTGAATTATAGAAATATATTTTATAATAAAATAGAAATTTAATGATAAAATAAGAAGAGAATAACTTGTAGAGTCTTTTACAAAACTCAATGTTATAAAAAATATTAAATTTATGTTATTACATTTTACGATATTAGAGGAATTATATTATATTTAGGTACATTAGAAACAAATTAATAAATAAATCCACAAGAGAATGCTAATAAAATGAATAATTAATGGTACTGGAATCGAAAATCCTAGGCTAGGGGCATCAAAATATATCAAGTAGAAAAACGTCTCAATCTAGACTCGTGGTCCTTTACTAAGCTGAATTAATTTAAATAAAATCATCACAGTTTATTCAACGAGATGGCGGAACGGGCGTTCAACCGACAAGAAAGCGCCTCAAGACTCATTTACAATTCCAATTAAGGACAATTCTCATTTACTTCTTTGTCTTAAAAGAGTAACAATCAAAGCTACCAGTTACTGTGTAACCCTTTATAACCATATATTGAGGGAAGGGTTTCAATTCAAAATTACCGAATATCTACCATTCTATATTGTACACTGAGATAATATCGTAGATGTAATATTATTTTTGTACTACAGTTACTTCAGTTTTATAATAGTTTAAAAAATTCAAATTTGGAATTCGGTAAGATAGCATCGGAATTATATTAGAAAGCCTAAAAGTCTCAAGCTTGATTTTGTTGGATATACTATATTATAGTTTCACACCTTTTCACGCCAGGTCCGTACAGGGCCTCTTGAGGATAGATTAGCCAATTATCATTGATAATAATTAAAAATTGTTTCTTTCAAAAAAGAAGAAAGAATTCAGTAAACTCTTGAAGAAATTATACAAGATCACTTGTTTAGAAAAGCGCTTGATGGTCAAAGTTGATGAATTGGGAAGGCAACTTGAACTTGAATTTCATTTCGTATAATAGAGCTAGGTATATATTTTCTGGTTAGAAATATGGAAACAGTTATTCATATATAAATTCCAGTTACTCATATACTGAGTAGAGTCCATTTAAGAAATGTGATGAAAAAGAAGATAACTCTGAAAATTAATCAGACAAAAATATACTTACAATAGAATTTCCTACAACAAATTTTCAACTGCAATATCTTGTCAAAAGTAGGTCCCATCTACTGAACTGGTCGAAAGTAGATCATTTGGGGTTAACCGCGTTCATTTGACTAAATTTTTTAGTAACCGCATAAGCAGACGTTTTGACCTTCTTATATATCGAACTTTAGATACTTTTTCACTTGGTACTTTAGCATAAGATAACAGATCAATGATATGCTATATATTTAAAAATCTATCTCTTTTAAATATAAAGAAATTAATCTCTATTGTGTTTATAACATAGATATTGATTTGAAATACGTTAATTTTTGTTACTTCAAATTATTTTTGGCACGGCCCTTACAAATATCAAGTTCCTGTAGATACATTTCTAACCGCATTGTAAATCTCAGAGTAATATGATAGTCCTAAGGGAGAAATCAATACCAAGTGACATGGCTATTATTCTCGTGAGCCTTAACTGGTAACTTTACTTTCACTTAGGATATTAAAAACATGTAAAACAGCTTGGAGCTTCTTTAATCTAAATAAAATAGATAATTCAAATATCAAAAATTAAGTTTTGATAAAAATCTCTTTTTCCAAGTGATCATTCTTGAAATAATCTTTGAACAGCGAAGCTTTGAAGCAACTCCTCCCTACAGAGATCGCCAACAACAAGTTGGCAAGCGCATAAAAATTTCAACGTAGCTTCTTGATAAGAACATGTATGGGCTTAATTGCAAAGCGCTTCTGACAAATCCCAAGAGGCGCAGATTCAAATCCAGCAATCCAAATCTTATATCAAATGTAATTTTATTCCATAGGACAATAAATGATAACTAAAATACTATTTTGAGTAGTGTGTACTTAATATATATATATATATATATATATAGAGTGATATATATGAGTATATATATATATATATATGGGTATATATATATATAATATCGTGTGGCTATGGTGCACCACCTACTAGCACAATAGGTATTCCGTCTTCATTAATGTCAACAAAGAATAAATAACGCACTGATGAAAATTTATTGCATTTCTAGTATTTATTATATAGTTATAATATATTGATTTTTTCTATAAATGAGTATTGTGTCCAAATTCATTATTTAAATTAAGAAATGATGGTGTCGAGTAATTCTGCAGCTGGGTATTATAATAAACTAGTTTTCCGCCCCTCGTTGGGCTTCGCCCTGCGTAGAATTCGGTTATATCGCGTGACATGATATGAATAGATCTTTCCCAAGATCTAGACCTCATTTCTCTGTCGTACCCGCTGGTCAAGTGGTTTAGGTGTGAAAGTTGTAAACAGTTGAACACCCATGATTTTATGTTTGGCTGGTCAAGGAAATCTCCATACAAACCCATATTCCCTATTTCTGACTCTCTCTCTTCTTTGTAACTTAGCTTTTTTTTTTTCTGCACAAAAGTGTGATCCCATGTCCTTTCCCAAGTTTCAGTTAGAGATCTTCATACCGAATTTCATCAAAATCGCTCCAGTGGTGTTAAGGTGAAAGCGTGTAACAGACAGACAGACAGGGAGCTACTTTCTGCATTTGCACATTAGTAAGGACAGTATTTTAACGAAATCAAATATATTTTTTGGATTCGAGCAACTATAATACGAGTGCCAGATTAAATATTTCTTTTTTTCACATTGTAAGTTATAAGTGAGCTTCAAAGAATTATTGGGGTATGGTTCATATCCATGTGCATTTACTGGGCGTAGATGTCAATTCAAATTCATGTCAAAACTTGTTCATTCCTTACGTGCCTTTGATTTATGACAAGGATGTGCTCAATATTATGCGAAGTTGCAATGCGATTTATAGCATCATTTAGGACCACATGAAATAAAGCAGTTAGTAATGGGTTTCTTGCCTTTTTACCTCCAAAACAAAACATATTATTTTACTGTTCAGCGACACTTTGAATCAAATATGACGTGAACTAAAGCAAAAATAGTGACAATACAACACATTAATGGCGTTATTGGGGCATAAGGTCCAAGAAATACTCAAAGAGTAATAAATCGGTTTGGTGGTAGGCGTTCGTCCTCCGTTCAGCTCTCAAGTGACCACTATCATGTCAAAGACGAATCGCCAAATATTCATATGATGTGTTCCGGTTCGAAGGCATAAGCCAGGTTTTCTCCTGCAATTCCCATCCCTCTCCCAAATGGTATGGTTCCGATGGACCACTACTACTTTCAAGTCCTTCCATCTATATCCCTCTAGGTTATAAACGGCTAGCAACACTTCTCCTGGTGTTGTAGAGGTTCATAGGCAGAAGGAACCACTTTACCATCAAAAAAAAAAAATAAAGAGAGGATAGGTAAGATATATATATATATATATATATATATATATGTTATATATATATATATATATATATATATAGTATATAATGGAATTGTACATTTTAATCAAAGTACTCAGTAACTTGAAACTTTATTGTATGTTTAAACTCCCATTCCCCATATATTGATTATCATCGATCTTTTGCGAATTTGCTCAATCGCTAATTGGTTACGAACCGGTATCTTCGTAATAAATAAGATTTATCTGATTGCTAAGGTGTCTTATGGTTAAAATTGAGTAAACCGTGACTGGTCTCTAAAAATTAAATTAATAATGCTTTTAAATAACAAACATGAGCCAAAAAAACATGAGCTTTACAAACAAAATTTTCTTTCTGTTTACTTTCAATGTAGCTTTAGAGAATAAGAGAATAATAAATCTTTCTAGTCTGTAACATAACACCTGCACATGCGTAAACCAATAACATGCTTTGAAGAGGGTCGTGATGCGTCATTTCATTCACTTCTAATGCTGGTATATTCAAAGTTTAGGGATCGAACAAAATGCTGAAATATGAAACTCAAACCCTTTATAACCTTCTTTTAAGAACAACACAGTTGCCGTTTCCTTGGCTTCTTTAGTTTGTTGAGTGAGGCACTACTATTCATATATATGGGACTAAAGTTAAACAGTGTCTTCCATTAGTGTCATAAAAAGACTGAGTCTCAAAATAACCGCGAGGTTCGGCCATATCCACGTGTGTGAAAATGCGCAGTAACATTTTATAAGGGATCTAAATGTGAGCAAAGATGGCACAATGCGAATCGCTTTGATGGCTTCCTCCTCCCGCGCAAGCCGCAATCTGCTATTACATTTTATGCAAACACGGTGGAATGATTTCGGTTATACCATATCCAAAGCGAGTAAACCTTGCCGATATTTCTAATGCTTAACCGTTTTAGGACCGTGGATGTGTAGCGTATTTACGTAAGATTACGTTAGGGTATGTGTATTTTAATAATATTTTATAAAGTTTTTTTCTACTAAATATTGTCAGATGTAAGGTAATGTCGAATAAAATTGGCAATGAGGACATTGGCATCTATTGAATATATTTTTTTACGTCGAGTAATTTCTTACTTCACCCGAATATTGTGTTATTTTTTACATATTGATTGGTATAAAACCGTGGTATTCTTTGTTGTCTTGCTTTTTATACTACTCTACTAATTCGTCACTCAATAGTATCTACCCATTATTTAAAAATTCCGTTTACTGTACCTACTATAGAGTATATACATACAAGTATGATAATGGAAGTAACATAAAACCTTAACATAATTTTTCCTGCGCTTGTCATATTTTACAATTATTGTTTTATTATACAGGATATTTGCAGTGCGATAGACAAATTAAGGCAGGAAATAGAGGAGCTTCTCTATTAAGTACTGTATTCACTTTGTCTGTCGCTGTGCGAGGCACAGAATAAATATCTACCAAGTGTTTTAGGTATCTCTTGCTTCGTATTTCTCTCTATTCCATTACTTTAGGTCCAGCGAAATGTTAACTATATTCACAAAGAAAAGTGAACAAAAGATTACGAGTACATTTAATGATAGCTCGTCACATCCTTATTTGGAGACGTCCTTTTTTAGAAAGGAGTGAATAAATTCATAATTAGAAAATTAAAAGAATATAGCAAAAGTTAAAACTTTCTCTGCTTTTCATAATTCCCAGCTTGAATACAAGTATTTTTGGACTACATAGCAGTTTGCGGTACCATCTACTTCCCTGGTTAGTAGTGATAGAGTAATCAAAAAGATATATATCGTCTGTATTGTAAAAGTTATGATATATATAAATATACGTTGTTTTGTTTTATTATACACAAATCCTCAATATATAAAAAATTACCTACGTATGATTGTGACCGTTTATAACATACCAATATTTTATAGATTAATATCTAAATTGAAATCGGAATTGAAACGGAATCCAACGTCCAAAGCCTACGGCAACAGATTGTAGATATATATTTTTCGCCTGAAACAGCCGTAATCGAATGTCATATGCGGTGGCCGACAGAACTATTCACAACGCCAGCTGCCACGTTCGAGCTATGATTTATATGCCAGATCTGTCTAACTTTCTGCACCTTGTTTCTTTCTGTAACACTTGTACGCGACGTCTTAAATATATTGCTATAGACCGAAGCGAAGTAATCGGTGCTTGATATGATAAGTTTCCTTTTTGTGACATTTCAATATTACATATAGTACTTATATATAGGGTGTCCCAAAATTAACGCAAGATTTGAATTAAATAAAAAATGCCATTTTAGTCTTTTAATAGCGAATGAATAATGAATATAATAGCAAATGGCGGCAAAGTCAAATCTTGCGTTAATTTTGGGACACCCTTTATAATATGAAAATCGTATAGTAAAGTTTGAATCGTGAATATATATGCTCCCACATATATTCGAGATTTGAGAGAGTCATTCAGTCAGTCAGACAGAATCCAGTGTTACGACATTCCGTCCAGCATTTATTATTATTATTTTTTTTTTTTTTATTGATAACGGACGGCAAACGAGCAGAAGGACCACCTGATGGTAAGTGGTTACCTTCGCCCGTAGACATCTACAACACCAGAGATGTTGTAGATGCGTTGCCAACCTAGAGGATACTGTTGGTAGGGGGGACAATGTAGTAGTCCGCTATCAGAACCACCACATTTTGGGGAAAGGATGGGTGGGAAAGGGGAAAATCTGGCTTACATGCCATCGAACCGGAACACATCATTGGATATTTGGCGGTTCGTCTTTGACATGATAGTGGTCGCGAGCCAGACGGAGGACGAACCTCCTACCACCTAACAAAATTTATTATTTGAAATTATTTAATGAAATGAAAACTAAAATAGCTGTATTATTTTGTAGCTTAAAGCTAACGTTAAGTATAAATAATTACATTTAAAAGTATGTCTTAAAATTATTTGAACATGCACATTTTGCGAGCAATAAACTTAAATAAGACATTTGAGAGTAACTTTTGTCGCAAGAAGCTTTGGTAGCGACGCGTGGGATACTCATAAACTCATTAAAAGTTAGGCACCACATACTAAAACGTACCTATCCATATAGACGGCAATTTTAATCGAGACCGCTCTACGGACCATTAAATTCCCCGACTAGATTATCGTCAACCTGGGATTGCTAAATGAAATTCTAGATAGAGGCCGCTAAGTCCCGGGCTCAGTATAACTAATTTAAACATAAACTTTCTGCTTAATTGCCTGCACCTATTTAGTATCACAACTTATATGATTATTATTTTGACTAATTCAATTGCTATTAGCCCTTAATAACGTCAGTCACTGTATAATATTTTCTTTTATGTAAAACTAACTAAAGAGAAATTGGTAGAAACTAGCAATACAATGGCAAAGGTATGTACTATGTACTTAGCATTTCTTAATTGCATTACATTAGTGACGACTACAGAAATTCTAACGTTAGTGGAATAATTCAAAGCGCTGGTCGCTCGACTTGCTAATGTTTTCATATCCTGCAGAACTGACTTTATTCTCTCGACCGTTGCTTCTGAAACAAAGTAACCATATATTGCCTTGAGGGGACAATTAATTGTCAATTTTCGTACCCTTTACCACTCCCATTATGCGCATATGGGAAAAGGGGATGCTGGCTTACGAATTCAATAATTTATTCAACGTATAAACCGCTAAGGAGCGCTCCGTAAATGTAATTTTGTATAAAATACCCAAGAGACGGCTCGTTGTAAGAAAAACTAACAAATACAATTTTTCTCACAATTTTAATATATTGTGTATCATTTAAAATATTTAAAATAACTGCATTTTTTGTTACTAGTGCTTGTTAGTATAAATCTTTATTAATTATATTAATTTTTATTCCATTTGTAACTGTATAATGTGTTGTCATGATGAGGGTAGTATATATTTTTCTCACATATATTCATTGCCAGTATTATAACTTGTACTATATAAATGAGATCGACAAGAATGTTCGTCATATAGTGTGTTTATTGACTTTTAGTAAATTGTTGTATACCGCACATAGCAGGGGCCACGCAAAGTTCGCAACCATTGCCGTGAGGCGTAGAGAGCTGTAAAACTATGTTAAATTAAACGCTGCAAAAGCTGGCAATATCAAACCGCAACGCGCTTGTTGCTCACACGTTGAGGACACTCTTGTGTTAGTGCAACACGCACACATTCCTATATCTCTTTATGTAAGTACACAGTGTACATTCCGAGTATAGGTTAGAAATGATGCTTTTTCGTAGCGCAAACCATTCGTTTTTCAATTGCTTCGTAGCAAATATGGTCTTAGTTGTTATTTGTATTTAGCATAAATAACTAACGAGAAATCTACTGATTAATTCTTTTTTGAATTACAGTTTTAAGTTTACGTACGTATCGATATATTTTATAGATAATTGCTCTAGTGTAAGTAAATATTTACTTATAATTATAGCATATTTATATTATCCAATACTTTTGCGTCCATGAAACAGCTTTAAGATACTCATAGCGCCAATTTCTCGGTTCAAAGGTGCCCCGTTGACTAAATGGTACTGTATAAACTCATCACCTCTTCAGCGCCGCCTCTTTCGTGTAGAGAGATTTCGCTTGTTCATTCACCTTAAATTGGCGTCATTGCGAAAGGCAAAATAGAGCACTTTGAAAAAGAGTTTCCGATAAGAAGGGCTATAAATTTTTTCAATATCCATTTAGTAAGGAATAAGAAAGGATTATATTCACAAGAGGAACCATTTAAGGGGAGTGAAGGTTATTGAAATAGCGTTACGGAACGTTACTCACATATACTGTAAAACACTGCATGTTACTTATATCTATAAAAAATGAACATATAAAGGAATTGAATTTAATAAAAAATCATGTGATATTTATGAACATCTGTGAGAAGTCGCAAAGTATAGAACACTTTTCTTACAGAAAAGTCACACAGTTTTACAGACATTATTGCACAAAATCTGTTTGTCTCTAATAAAATTCGAAGTTAATGGTTTTTAGCGTTTTGTTCGACACTAATGGACCACATTGCTTGGCAGCGTGAAATCGTTTCATATAATCGGAACATCACTTACAGTGTTTGCAATTTTGCTTTTGCCGAAGCAAATTTTAATCGCTTGTATATAACCATTTACTGTCTGGTTTCAATTAAATTGTAATAAAGTTTTGGTAAACTCTACGCTCATCGTGTTATAGTTTTGCCTTTTACATTGCGTCACGATGACCATTTACATAAATTTGTGGCTTTTATGAAGTATTTATTTTAAATTTAAACTAAACATTAATGAACTGTTTTCTTTAACGAATATATTAACTAACACAAAGCATTTTTTTTTCACCGCTGAAATAAAATAGTATAATAATATAGATAAAAGATACTTTTCTAAAAATAATAGTAATTGTGCAAGCAAGTTACGCGTACACATTGAATATCGAATGTGAAATAAATAATTTGTTTAATGGTTTAAATGTTTTAACATTGCTCACACAAACCATACTTACGAAATATTGTTTATTACATATTACTTGAACAAAAAAAAACATTCTACATAGAATTTTGTGTTATTTAATTTTATATAGCTGTTCAACATAAAAGACAGCAATAATAACCTTATTGCTTTTGCTGCATTAACGTAATCACCCTGAAGCTATTCAAACGTTTCACAATATAAGTTCGTAGGGTATAATCGATTAGCTCACACTTCTACTTCTCTGGAATTTCTTTCACTTATTATGCTTGGAGGTCCTTTCAATACGAATGCAGATGAAAGCTCTGTTGCAATTAAATTAGCAAGTAAGAACCAAGTAAATTGAACCGTACAGTGTTTGTGTTTTTTTTTTATTTAACTATTAGTCCTCGGCAATATATAAGCTATAATTTAATTAATTAAATCTACTAGCCGTTTCCCGCGGCTTCGCACTCATGGTCAATGTTAGTACATTCTGTAGTGTAAGAATAGTGCGTATATGCGTTAATTTGAAGGCTTTGAATTAGCAAAATTATTTCTTTTAATAAACAATCATGTCTGTCAAATATTTTGGCAATATTAAATTTGATTGAACGGAGTGGCGGGCATCTCTAGTAAGAAAAAAGAAATAAATTGACTTAAAGAAATTTTTAGCGGAAGAACAGTATTATTAAATTTCTAATAAATAATACAAGCAAAACTCGTGTATAACATTTTCAATTTTTTTAAATAAAAATAAGATAACTAGGTTAGTGCATTTCAATATTACCGACATGTTATGGAAATTTTGGTTCTATTAATTGATATTTTTATATTATTAAAATTTTAACACATGGAAAAGAAATAAACGATAGCAACTATCACAGAATAATAGTAAATAGGTGTAGACATAAGGTACGTCACTAGACAGCTATATAACATGTTGAAATAAAATTATAAGTAATCTTGCATTTTAGGGAATCAGGTATTTTCATTTCTAATAAATAATACAAACAAAAAACACAACTTTTATTCAGTTAATTAACATAAAATATACGAATACTACTTGTAACAGTTTTCAGTGACCATCATTTTTTCTTTATATATATGTGTATATACATATTTATTATATATAAATTATGAATATATATTTGTATAGTCTATTTATGTATTTTTTTTTAATCTTTTTTTTTATTTATTTAATATTTTTGTAAATGTGTATATTAGTATGTAGGTATGGTATATTATATATTTATTATGTTTACATATATTCTATTGGATGTCTATTTTTTATTATTGTTTTTTTTTTCTTTTTTGAACTTTGATCCCGCATGTAACATACTCATCCACTTCCACAGGTTGACTGGAAGAGATCTCTTTCAGGGATAAGTCCACCATTGTAAACTAAAAAATGTATTTACTTTTTCTTATGTATTTTTAAGTGCAATAAAGAATATAAATACTACTAAGAGTAGAATTGCGTTGCATAATTGTAACGTAAACGTTCATCAATTGTCCCAAAGGAATCTTTTGCTCACTGAATACCAATAACTGTGAACTCACAGTCCTTCGATTTTATATGATAAAAGATTTACGAAAACACGTTTAGGATATTCTTAACACATTGAAAATTATAAATTATGCAAATTTTAATAAGGAACAATTCAATAAAAATAATAACTATCGTGTCTTACTGGTATGTTTTTAGATTAATGAGTAATGTCTAAATATTATTTCTAATTTTTTTCAAGTGTTAAGCTGCTTGATAAAGTCATTGCTTTTGTACAATTTATTCATTTTAAATATCAAATAATAATATTAAGTCTACGAAATCTTAATAGATCTGTAGAGATAAAGGTAACGAAACGGTACCGGTCCCTAGAGCTACGTAAACTAAAGGGGTGTCGACAGTTTCCAAAATCAAACAGCGTGCCTCCCAAAGGACAAACAGTCAACCGAGCTATCATTTAGTAGCCCAACAGAGCTGAAGTTTCAAGACTTTCCGATACATTATAAATCGAAACGTAGTGTTATGTTGGTATAAATAGACAGCTTCTGTATTTACATAAATATGTCAATGTATCAGTGGCGAAGCATCCATATAACAAGATCTTATCGGCTTAACTTTTGTAAATTACAATAAGCAAGTGGCGGAATTACTAACAGGCTAAGAGGATTGAACTGACGACCGAAAACGACGACGAATTGAAATTTGGACGCCAAAAAAACCAATGCCGATAAAAATTTAACCACCTTGAAATTGTATAATATTTTCGTCCAGGTTGGACCTATATACCTGTACCTTATCTATGTAAATCTGTATCTATTAGCAACTTAATGAACCCGTCATAGCGCATTTCGAACATTACTGACTAAATATGATTATTATCGATTCAAATACACCTAGGAAGTGTTTTGTATAAAATATTTTTGTTTCTCTGGTATAATTAGGTTTATAAAATACGACGTTGATTCCACCATCATCAAACTCTCATTTCCTTTTATAATATTTCAAGTTAGAATTTTTGAAATAGATAATTGTAGATACAATACTAGATAGCGGTTCTAGGAACTTGGCAATTTTTAAGTTCTACATAATTTTTTTTATAGCTTCACGCTGTATCCAAACAGGGTAGGACGAGGGAGAGAACCTAGTGCTAAGACACTCTGTTCTCTTTTAACATTTCTGTACCCCACTAATAATAATAACTAGTTTCATTGCTATTTTTATAAAAACTATTAAGCTGTCTACTTGTGGTTGACAAGAGGCTGGTGAAAAACAAAAAAGGTTAAACAAAAATAAAAGGTCAACCTTTTTTCGTATTCCAGACTCCTGTGCAAATTTTTAAGCAAAATTTCCAAACAAAAAGTGGGTCAGCACTGCAGGATTAGTAATAAACTGGATATAAACGTTCTATTGCACTTTATTTTCTAGATGTATTTTGATGTAGCAAGTACTTCAGATTTTTCGGGCTTACTTAAAAATAATTAGCATATGCTTATAAGCTTAAAATTGCTATAGGTATATGTACTGAATAAGAAATAAATATATTACTACCATAGCAAGTTCCTAGCGCTCTAATCACTAAGTAGATAATCTCAGCAAGAACGATAATAAGGAAAAAAAGATTTACTTAATCATTCGTGTAATAAAGTGATGAGCTTATCAAGTGTGCTCTTATCAAGAAATATATTAAACAAAGAATTTCTTAGAAAATCGTTTCTACTATAAAAGATATTAATACTAAAGTCATTATTACTAAAATATATTTTATTAGTTGTATTTAAAATCATAATTAAATTTGTATTTGATTATTGGTGTGATGAGTAGAATCACATCATATTTTGTTTGGTGGTAGAAGGTTGATCCTCCGTCTAGACCACTATCATGTCAAAGACGAACCGCCAAATATCTTATGATTTGTTCCGGTTCAATGGCATGTTAGCCAGGTATTCCCCTTTCCCACCGATCCTTTCCCTAAAATGTGATGGTTCCGATAGCGGACCACTACATTGTCCTTCCCTTCCATCTGTATTCTGTAGGTTGGCAATGCATCTACAACATTTCTGGTATTGTAGATGTTCATAGACGAAGGTAACCACTTACCATCAGGTGGTTCTGCTCGCTTGCCATGTTTTTTTCTTTTTTTATTTGTCATGCTGGGTAGTGCCGTTTACGCAGACCGTCGTACGCAAAGCAAAAAGATTGCCATACAGACGAACGGTACTTTCCTTACCGATTATTCCGATACTACCCACTAAAACCCAGTGAAAACTCTCTCCTCTCGCTTGCCATCCGTTATCCAAAAAAAAATCACAATTTCCACTCTTTATTTAATATAAATTATTTTCATTTCCCCGTTCTAGTAAGACAAACCGTGGCGTTGAGTTCCGTCACTCAACACGCAATGTCACGAATTCGGGCGAAGTGCGGACGGGAGTGTCATGCTAATGCGAGAAAAGGCATGAAGCTGCAAATAAGATAAATTAATTGCATATTTTCCACATAGCAGAAAGATGCTCAAGACACTTATTTCTCCGCTGAGCGTTCGAATTAGAGGCATTTTGTGAGAAAAGGGAGAAAACCCACAAATATTTTTACAGTCCGTCGTTTGTCTTCAATATGTATGTTTATTTCAATTAATATTAATAAATAAAATTGTAGCATGTAGAAATAATATTTAACAAAATGATAAAAATGTTGTGTATTTGCTAATTTAACCGTCGTCGAGAGTTGCAGTTTGGTTCTAATTTTTGCTCTTAACTACATCGAATTATTGGTTTTTTAATGATATTTTCAGTTTAGTTAAAATTTTCCTTCTTGCTTAAAATGAGCCTTTAAATTATATTATCTTAATTAACTGAGTCTTCAAGTTTCTTTATTAAGTTTGTCGGTGGTTTCTCGCTTCAGTAAATAAGCTCAAAATTGGTTCAGATTCAGTAGTCATTCGAAGTGCAATTGAAAAAGTCGTAAAGTCGAAATTAAGGAACCTAGTCTTGTGGATAAAGTTACAGACAGTTAACGGTGATGACAATCTCATCTATAACCTAAGTAATTATTAGTAAAATAATAAAAAAAGCTCTTTATATTGAATTAAGCTTTCTTTTAAACGATGAAAAAAATAAAAATATGTAATCTCACAAATATTGCAGCTCTTACCTAACAGAGAGATGGACGCGCAGTCGGTTATTCTTCAAACGCGCTCTGGCAGTTCAAAACGGAAATCTGGGAGACTTCAATTATTATAAAACCTTGTGATAGGAAGTTGGTAATTCGAATACTTATATATTCATTAAATAACTACTTTCATCGATTAATCAATCAACTATTTTTTTTTGTAAGATATAAACTAATCCTTACTAATATTATAAATGCGAAAGTAACTCTGTCTGTCTGTCTGTCTGTCTTGCTGTCTGTTACGCTTTCACGCCTAAACCACTGAACCGATTTTGATGAAATTCGGTATGAAGATAGAACTAAACTTGGGAAAGGACATAGGATACTTTTTATCGCGAAAAAAATGATAGAGGGAGTTGAAATAGGAGATGAAAGTTTGTATGGAAGTTCCTTATTGTCAAACATAAAATCATGTAAGATTGTTTAACTGTTTACAACTTCACCACATAAACCACTTAACCAATTTTGACAAATAGTCTAGACCTTGGGAAAGACTATAGGATACTCCTTATCGTATCGCGCGATATAGCCGAATTTCACGCGGGCGAAGCCGCGGGCGGAAAGCTAGTTATAAAATAACTTTTGTATGGTGTGGCGTCAATTTAAGATTTTTTCTGCTCTTTCATTTGATACACCATATTTGTCATCCATTGAAAAAAGTTGCTATATGTCATTAGAAAAAAAAACCAGACAGAAGAAGAGACAGGCGTCGGGAGAAGTGTGATGAATAAAAGCATTACAATAAATTATCTTAAATTAAATAAGTAGATTACATTTTCAGTAATTATTTTTCCTATCTCTTTTAATATAATAAAATTAAAATAGTACCAAAGGATATAAATATGTTTTAGTTTTATAATAACATAGATAATAAAAATATTACAAATGAAAATCAATATGGAAATAATAAAATGAAATCCAATGAATGCTGCTATTCTACAAAGTGAATAAAACGAAATATTTTGAGTTTGCTTTTCAGTAAATAAAATAACAGAGAGTAGATTCATTTCAAAATAATTATGAATCCTATTGTGCAATAATATACATAATGAGATATTTTTTTAGTATAAAATTTCACCTTCACCTTACATTCATTAATTGACTCGGTTATTGCTCTTATATAACAAGTAGGCGTTAAAATAAACCAATCGAATAACTCCAGTGGCAAAAAGAAATCACAAATTTAAATTAAATTGTTTTCATGATGATATCAAATCGTCGATGTTTAAGGAGGAATTTAGGTCACGTCTTACGGATCACGACTTATTTCCAGCCTCTCTTTTTCTTCGTTTGACGCTAATCCGGGCTTCAGAGATTCGACCTCTTCGCTTTTGCCTGCAATCCTCGCAATCTTATAAATTACAAGGTCATTTTAAACGTTCCCTTAAAATATAATTATTTAAGATTTTGTCATCATGTAACAAAATCGATTTTAACGCGATGTTTTTAGTTTCTGTCGGTAAAATAATTGGTTTAACTTTATATACTTATATTACTTTACCTTCTGTAGAATATGTGTAAAACACCCTAAAGTAGACATTTCTTAACATTTCATAACTGTTATATCTGAGGCAACTGATGAACTTTCCACTCAAACATCTTTAGTAAAAATAAAATAAGCAATATAAAAAATATATACCCACATATTTTGCTAATATAATTTTTTTATTAAGTATATTTTATATTTTTTGACATATAGGGTGTCCCAAAATTAACGCAAGATTTGAATTAAATAGAAAATGCCATTTTTAGTCTTTTAATAGTTATATTTTTATTGACTCATAAAGTACATAGAATAGGGTTATGTATGGAATAACACATCGGAATAATGATCGGAATGAATAATAACCCTATACTGTTAGCTGTCAAATTGCTTTTTTTTCAGGGTTGCCAACACTTCACTGCACAAATGGCGGCAAAGTCAAATCTTGCGTTAATTTTGGGACACCATATAGATAATATATTATTTTATAACATTTAACTTAGCAATTTAATGTACTTAAATAAATTAAAACTATATTAATCATTTATTATTCTTAACTACATCATGGCCACTAATAAATGGTAGATTGAAATATAAACACATTTCAAGCCATCGCTCTACGGTGTCCGTGGGAGACGACTTCATGCAGCTGTAACTTTGTCGATTTCGTGGTTACTACCACAATCGTCGGGTTAATCAAACAATGAGACACGTAGTTTGTCAATACCTTCGAAGTGCTATCTACCTTGTATCCTTGGAATATACACATTTTCACATAATTTATTTCACCTTAATGTATCTACTTATCTATCATAGAATTATAATTTTAATAACTAAAGCAGTTAATAGACTATTCAAAATGCTTTTATTATATATTCCTACGATGTAATGCTCATTTCATTTTGCATGATATCATCAGTCCTAAAAGCAAATCGAAACTTAATATAAAGCTATTTGCAGTCTGCAGCTAAAGAATCCTGCTATCGTCGGTTTAAGCTCTATAAATGAAACTCAGACGGAATATCAAAATTAAACTGCTTTCTTCGATTTAAAAGTTTCAGTCATGTGAAGCAACGATTAAAGTAAATAAAGAAAAATTAATTAGCCTTATAATAATTTACGACTTTTTCTTAGTTGTTATCAAGAATTATGAAAATCCTAGGGGATCATTTAGCTTCTAACATTATACAAATTTAGTGAAATCTACTGGACGAAAATGCCCCGTTTGTCATCGTAAGCGAGTCCAACTAAGCCGCAAAAAGGGTCTTATTTGCATAAGACAATAGCAAATTAAAAGACAACGTATCTCTAATCTGAATTACCTTGGTGCGGTTAAGGCAAACGTTCTTTCGTTTAAAAATATATCCACTCTTCGAACAATATATTATTTAACTTATTTAATAATATAGGCAACTTTTAATTCATAGAGAAGAAAATAAATGTCAAAAATATTAACATTACTTATTTATAACGTTTTGTGACTTCTGATTAGATTCTAACAACTTTTTAAGCCTTCTATGAACAAAATAGTTAGTTTTACAAATATAATATATGTATATTGTTACATACATATAATTGTAAAACGAAAAACCTCCATAATACTACAAAAGAGGGCTCATTTCTAAAATAAATAAAAGAACAATTGTTTGTTTCTGTACCTATTTTAAATTACACTCACAAAATAAGGTGAATTATGTTACCTCAAAGTTTGATAAATTTCCAACACATTTGATACGACAATTTAAAATGAAAAAGAAATCAAGGCAATGGATATTTCAACCACAGTCCATTTATGTTATTGTTGAGTTGTCACGACTTTGAATGAGGTCCATTATTTAAAAGGAGGCCTTTTGTTTGGTCACATAAACCTAGTAAACTGTTTACCCCTCACTCAACTATTCTGGTACTATCAAAATTAATATTATTTTTTTTATACTAACAACTACGAGTTAATTATTCTGATTGAATAATTTAAATAGACAATGAAAATTTTCATTTACATACTTTTTTATACTGTTATACATAATAGTAGCTTAAGAGATAGAAAAAATAAAAAACAGAACTAGTTATTCAAGAACTAAATTGAAAGGAGGTATTTTTTACAAATAAGTAGGTATTGTCCGTCAGGTGAAGTTTCAATGCACAGCCATTGTGTCCAGTCCAACATTATCGCGTTACGACGGCATCGGTGAGAAATATGTAGTCTGACGTTAGATAGATAGATAGATAGATAGAAAAACTTTATTGCACACTTGAAATTATACATAAAGAAAAAAAATCTTAAATAATACAACAAATGCACAAAGGCGGCCTTATCACCAAAAGTGATCTCTTCCAGGCAACCTAACTGAAAGGATCTACAGATAAAAGCGTGCACAATGCGGTGCAAACGTTATTTTTATATATTTACAGAAATTTAGATAATTCAAGACTGGTAAGTTTGACTAATATTTTATGTATAATCACAAAAGTGGTTGCAGTTTTCAATTGTGATTAGGGTTCTCACGTAACAAATTACGACCAGTTGTATTTTAGTGCCAAAATGTGGAACGACATTCCTACCACGCTTGGTCCCTACCAAAATGCAATTAATGTTCAGCAACCAACGTGCTGCGAGGCTTTGTGACAAGATAAGCATTATGCAAATTCGGCCACGACTATTTTTTTATAAATATATTATATACATATATCCAAATAATATAATATCTTATTTTTTCTTGATACCAAGTATAAAGATCTGTATGAAACTGTGGTAAATTTCAACAAATTTTAGATATAATAGATACCTAAAATTTAAGTTATTAAATATTTATTCAATCTTACACCCATGTTATGCAATACTATACGCAGTGTTCCAGACATCATAGCCTTGGCTTCCGATAATCGCAAGCTTCAGTTTATTACAACCATATAATGTTTTAACCAACGCTCGCTTAGGATTTCTCTCAAGATGAACTTAGTAAGCATAAAATAGACTACTTAAGATTATTATCTTGTCTAAGTTTACGAATAAGTAACTAGTTAGCCTATAGCAACCTATGTGTAGACTTTATGATGAGCATTTACTTTATCTTCTCTTCTCTTCTCTATCTCCCTTACTCTATTTCGTAATATCGACTTTAAAATATAAAGTCACGTTACTTCCTGTTCTTATAGGAATTTCGAAATGTTCTCTGTTAGTTCTCCACTACAGTCCTCTAGAAACCTACATACCAAATATCAGCTTTGTTCATAAAATACTGTGTATCGGCTACATCTAAACACAAGCTCAGTTGTAAGCAACAGCAGAGCTTTGTACAAGTAAATAGTGATTCATTTAGATATCAACTAAATCCTATTTCGCTTATATAAATATATTTAGTATATTTAAAATCACGCCTGTCGTGGCGCAGAGACAAGCGTGCGACTGTAAACGCCACGGGTTGTGGGTTCGATTCCCACTCCAGGAAATGTCAGTATTTTCAAAAACTTAAGTAAATTTGTACATGCTCTTGATTGGCGCTTTTATCTATAATTAGGTAATAATAGATAACCATAAACATTTTACTGTATGGAATTGAAATTCAACAAGTAACGTGCACAGTGTGAATGGCAGTAGCGACTATAAAACTCATAATTATATACAATGAATCTGATTGAATTTTATTTTTTTATAGGTACACACTTTTTCCTGCATAGCAGTCAGGCAGACACGCTAGGTCCGAACGGCTCCA
>JAKGSA010001224.1:2500-11728 GCA_033558755.1 Philaethria dido | reverse complement strand
ATAAATGTATAATGCATTTTTGTTCATGGAACATCATATCAATATAAAAAAAACACGTGACATTGGCGAAGTAATTTGTACTCAAATGGCAAATTTAAAGAGCCATAATAAAAGAACCGAGTTAAACTAAAAGGTAAAACTTGTCTGAACACGGTAAAATATTTTCCATATATTTATTACTTTCACTTTATAGAAAAAATATAAGAGGCTTGTTCGACAAGGATTATCCTTTTAAAAAGATACCTCAATAATCTTAACCGATTTAAGATTTATGTTAAGGAAAGGAAAACGCTTAAAACGTTTTCTTCGTAATTCAACCCTTTATTTGTAAAATTAGATACTTATCGGTTGCTTTTTCTGATATTGTTGGTGGGATAAAATTTGATACACTAGAATAATAGGATTTTTTGTTTTTTATACAATAACTAACTGATGAACAGTTAAAAACTTCTATTTCCCTTACTTTTTATAAATATATTCAATGTACAAAAACACTGTTTGCATTGCAAGTGCATTTATCGATGATTTGCACAGATACGATGTAGCAATGGAACAAGTAAATATTGTAAAAATGCTTACGGATAAGGATGTGATTGTGAGATAAGAAAGAGACTCATATAATCTCATCTACCCGAAGAAGTTACATTTTAGACTCTCTGTTTAGTTATCGAAACATCTAATAATAAGCTGATTTATAAGAATATATTTTTTTTAATTCCCCTAGTATGTGAGAGTCCTTTATTATTATAAGTTGAAGTTATTTTTAATACTTTACCAAAATATTTTTTTTTTAATTGTGCCTAATGTTTAAAATTTATTAATAGTGGACTTCACAGTTATTTCATCTTTTTGTATTTTTTATTAAGTCATTTCCTTTTGGACATCAACAATATGGCTATTTTAAAGTTCTAGGCACAAACTGTAGTTTTAATGAAATATTAGGAGTTTCCTATTTAAGTTTCTAAAGTATATATAAGGACTTTTTTAAGATTTCAATAGCCCATTCGCCTTTTAATTACATGGAATTAAATAAATAAATATATTGACAAAAAAGTATCACAATTTTCTCGTCTAACATTCAATATTTTATTTGAAATAAAATTATTCGCATGAATATAAACTAACGGAATATTTTTTTTCTGTTTTAATATCAATTACTTTTGTTCAATTTGTTTTGACGCGTGAGCGATACGATTGTTTTTATTTATATTCGTATGGTAAGAGTAATAATTTTAAACTCTGCTTTTTAATGACAATGGCTCATGCATTTTATGATGATCATTTCATGATAATATAATTAATATTAAAATATACTTTTTTAAATTTTATAGTGTAATTGATTGACAAAACACTCTATTCTTATTTTGGAAGCAAATAAAGTTAGATTTTTCTCATATATCTTTTCCTTTTACAGGTTTCTCAATAAGGTATTTTTTTTAAACTGGTATAATTAAAATTCAAAAGTGTTTCGCAAAGTAATTATTTATAATTTTTTATTTCCTTGTTGTTTAAATTAGTTATCCAAAAATATATAATATTTTGTCTTTTTGTCCTTAAAATGTCTTATTTTTCAAGTCCTTTATGATATTTGGTACAGTCTTGAGAATAGCATGAAACTTAAGATATATATCTACCACTGTCCATTGAGGTACAGTGCAATTTTTGAAATATTTTATAACAGGTAGTTTTCGAAATACTACCAAAATCCAAGAATTGCTATTTTATTTTAATTGTGTAAAGCACGGCTTATCAATAACTTATTTGAAACATCATACTCGTAGAAAAATCATTAACTTGCTCTAAAATGTTTATACAAAAAACACTGCGTGACTCAATTGAGTTCTAGTATTTGTATATAACATAATAGGAACAAGTAGATTCTTAAAATAACTCTTAATAAACTTTTTTATTGTTGCTACACTGTACCATGCGAATGGTACAATGTAGCAGTGTCGGTGTTGTTGGTGGTCGGTCAGTTAAAATAAATAATTATTGTATTTAAGTCATTTTCATTTCTTCGCTCTAGTAATTTCGCCGTTTATCACGCAATGTCTCGAATTTGGGCAGAAAGCAGAGAGCGGAATGTCGTGACACTAGGTTCACTGGAACTACCCTGCTATGGGAGATAAAGCAGAAGCTGTTTTAGTTTTTCCTTTTATAAGAACATGGTGTTTTTTTCAGCCACTTAACACAATATAAAACAATATCTAATGGAGAACGGATGTCATAATAAGTATCTTTTCTCTGCTTATCTTTTATAGCCCAGTGTGAAGCAGTCAATTTATATTAAGTACATATTTCCTTATTAATTCATTTCAACCGTCACATGTATTTGACATATTTTATGTGGAGAATATTTTAATGATTGATGACAAATTGATGCTAGTCTTAGACCTAAAAGATGGAATTAATAATTTGGGTATACTAATTTGTTTCTAGAATATCAGAATTTACAATTATAATTATAAAATATGAGAGATATGTATCGTGCTGCTAAAATTTACATGAATAATATTGAAAAATGATAATAAAATTCTTATCAATTAACTCTTAAGAATAATTATTTTAAGAGAAATAAATTTTTTAGATCTATAATTATAAAACATATAAATGGAAACCACTACAATAAAAAAGTTATATCAAATAAGTAAGGAAAGCTTCACATTTTTTCCCTAACAACAAGTTAGTTATAATAGATTTAGACACCTGCATTTAGACCATGCAGAACCATAATAGGTGGTCTATTATTATTTGAACTGTAACATATAAGGAAGTTCTGCCGTAGTAAAGCTTTTGTAGCGTGATGACCAATTTTGATTGACAAATAAAAATCATTAAAATTTAAGAACAACAAAACGCAGTGAGACATCGGTTGACTGTAAATGCGAAGGTTATTAGTTCGATTCATTCTGGGAATTATTTTTATTTACATAATTTCCCTGGTTAGATTTATCTAACTTTGTTGCGCGTTATGTTTCGCCTCTGAACACCGCCATATTTTTAATTTGGAACTATGAAGATTCTTGACTCTAAGTTCTTTCTTTCCACTATGTCATGCAAACAAAAGCGCAAAGCTGAAAATAAATAAATACCAACGTCTAGACCATCTGATGTGGAACTGTAAAAGAACAGAAAATTATGTCTTTACAAACTTGTTTAGCCTAGCATAATAACTACGAGATCAGCATATTAACTAAGAGATCAGCTACACAATAGCAAATATGGAAATGGCGTCTTAGCAGTGTTGTTCAGCGGGATGAACATTAGTTTACAGTAATGTATGTATATTATAAAATAAGCTGGGTTACTTACACATCCACCCTGGGTGGGTACGTAGATAGCTTTTTGGTAAAAAAAGAACAAAAAAAGGGAAGTGGAATTAGTGTGGTAATGAAAGTCTATGCAAGAATTTCTGTTATGCCACGGCTGATTCTAAACTGAATATCTTTAATGAATACATTCAATAATACAAATATTGTAGCTATTCTTTATTACTCTTAAATTTTTTAACACACACACAAGCAGTTGTATACCATAATTATTATTATCCTTATGGACTATGCTTAATGTATAAAAAAAGAAAGAAAATAAACAAAGAAACAGCAACCTATTTGGACTTATATTATTAATGGGCAGTTATTTTTGACATCATAAGATTACAATTGCAGCATGTAGCAAAGGAAATACAGGTTGAAAAGGCCGATTAATTGATCATCTTTTCCTTCACGACGCCGAATATAACTCATATTACTCCTTTGTTATAATTCTTGAAAGCGGAAGAAAAATGATATACTCGTATGTATGTACGTTGTTCAGTTTAGTTCTTTAATGTGTCTTAAAATAACATGCGGTTTGATGATATATGTGGAAGTTTTACATACATACATACATAGCTTCACGCTGTATCCCGCATATAGCAAGGTAGGCAGAGGGAACCTAGTGTTAAGACACTCCGTTCCCCACTTTTCGCCGAATAAAGGCATTGCGTGCTGAGTGGCGGAACTATATAGATTAGGATACTAATATAGATTAGAATTATACAAAAAAAAATATGAATTAAACTCTAATTTTACATAACAATGCATAAATAAGCTTGTAAGCATCTTTAAAGTATTAAATATATATTCTCCAGCCACCTATTAATTATTTAAACTTTGGAGATATCTCAGGTGACAATTTTCTGTATGGCAACTTTAGTGGTAGACTATTCGACGTGAACGTGTTGTTGACGGCTTGCAGAGCGCGTTTAATTTCCTGACCTGGAAATTACAGAACGTAATGAAAACGCAAACGTCGGAATAACATCGGAACTTAACATGTCACATCCAAAAATTCGTTTAAATGTTTAATATAAAATTTTATGTGACCTTATAACTTATTCATTAATATATTTAATGTTAGACATTCACAGCTAAAGAGAAAATAAATATAACGAATTGCTAATATAATAGAATTGCTAATATAATATAATTATTTTTTTCTTATATTTTCTTTCTTTTAAAATATGGCAACTATTTAAATTTGTTTATAAATCATTTAGGAGCTATAGCAGTTGTTAACATTAACATATTTTCTAGACCTGGTCGTTTTAGTTTTTAAATTATTATTATTTTAAACATATTATTTTCGGACCATTTTATCCTCGCTGTATGAAATGACAGACTCCTTAAATACGAATAAATTAGGTAGGTAACATAAATAAAATTGTGACCCACGATAGTCCCAAAGTAAAAAAAAATCAATAACCACCTGAGCATTATTAGAAGAATCGAATATACTCTTATAAATAAAAACACAATATTATAAATACTACTACTCAGACGGATTACATGCAGACAAAGGTATAACTATTTTTTTTTAACTTCACGCTGTATCCCGCATATAGCGGGGTAGGCAGAGGGAACCAGAGAACCTAGTGTTAAGACACTCCATTCTCTTTCAACAAATCCGTTCCCCACTTTCCGCCTAATTGAGGCATTGCGTGTTGAGTGGCGGAACTCAACGCCGCGCTTTGACTTGTTACCAAACCCAGGAAATGAAAATAATAAATTTATAATATTGTGGTTTTACTTATAAGAATACAATATACTCTTGTAAATAAAAACACAATATTACTCAGACTTATTACAAGCAGACAAAGGTATGATACTAGGACCTTATTATTGTCAATGCCTGTACACCTATAATTACTTTTCTAGTTTTAGTTGTTCACTTAAAATATAACTATATTAACTGTAATGAACTTTCCTATACGTACAGAATTACAAATGTACCTACAGCTAAATTATATGTGCGATATATATTTAATAGATTTGCAAACACTACTGAAAAACAATATTGTTTTATAGATGCTGGATAGCTTTCGCTACGTTTAATATTTTTATAAAATGAAATGTATATCTCTAACTTTATTTTATACAGATATGAAAAAATATATATCTATATATAAATACGTGAAGAAAAAACTTTGGATCTCTTTTTACGAAAACTACGCGGACGGATGAGCATGAAATTTGGCACACATATAGTTTATATAGAGAAGGAGTGCAGAATGCTAACATTTTTTTTAAAATAATGCATAAAAGGTATACTAAGTTAACAAAATAAATGTTACACACACTACCATGAATCTAACATCTATGTTTATATAAAGTGACATATTACATTGCTAAAGTCAACGCGTTGTTAACGCGTCAACGGGGACACTAGTTATAAAAAATGTTCATCATCTGACTGAAATGTCTTTTGAAAATGTCTCAGGCAATTTTGTGTAACATTGGCAATTTCTGTTTATAATCTGTGTCAGCTATATTGTTTTATCGAGTGATCTCTATAAAAAAATTATACTTTAATTGTGATACTATGGTAGTTGTAGTTATATTAAAAGAATCTTTATAATCATCAGCATGCGTTCTAAAACACGTCTTGTTTGCCGACCAAGTGAGCAAACTCACTCGCGCTGAATTTGCAATTCGTTTGTAGACTACAAAATACTTCACATCCAACCAACTCTTTTGTGGATTCTTCGGTTAACGACCCAGACACTGAATATTTGCATAGTCTGGTCACATGCACCGTTCCTTCTGAGGTAAAACCCTATTTAAAGTACATTTTTTTAATCCGTGACAAACAGCTTAAAGTGGCAATAGGAAACATTTCGACTTTTTAGTTAAAGTTTATTGGCCGTGTTGATGTACATTTACTTTTGTAGTCAATTAAAATTTAATAAATTTTATTTTTTTTCTTTTTATAAGTAACTAATATCTATTTCTACATGTGGGGAATAAATAGGTTTTTGAAGGGTCGGCAACGCGTAAGTGATGCCCCTGGTATTGCAAGCGTCCATAGGCCACGGTAACCACTTACCATCAGGTGGGCCGTGTGCCTTGTTGCCACCGTCGTGGTATAAAAAAAAAAAATGTGTAAGATATAGGTACAACTATTTTGCAGCCAAATATTTTGCAGAATGACAAGAAGTCTTTTATGACTACAATATATTTAATGAAGAAGAAACATGTTCAGAAACATTCAGCAACTTAAATTAAATAAAATATCTTAATTTTTTATGAAACATGAAAGTGTTTTAACAAGTGATAAAGACGCAAAGGGCATTTTTTATTTAACTTCTATGTAAGTAGGAATAAGATGACAAACATAATATAATAAATTTATTATTATTTTTAAGTACCACGAAAAAAAAAATCACTAGCAATAAGAAATGTACAAACAAAAAAATTAAATCAGAGGATTTACTAAGTGGGATGAGTAGCAATGACGGCGGCGACTAGCCTGCGGAACTTGAATAACATTCATAATTTTTCCGGTGAGGGCTCTGGCTAGATCCAACACGAGCGAATCCAAGATTAACAATTGCCCTAAGCCGGGGAACGAGAAAATTAACTTTTAAATGTAAATTTTACGAGGAAGTCATAACGTGAAAGCTGCCGCGGTTAGCTCTGATTTATTGCAGTTGGAATTGAAAGTGTTAAAGGAGTTGCAATCTGAAAAAAGTTTTAATAGGTACCTCTTTAAAGAAATATAAATCAAGAGTCTAAAGCCCGTTTAACTTTGCAAAGTTGTCCAACATTTAGGATCATCTACTAGAGCGTCTATTTAATGACGACACTTAACTTCGTTAATCAACGAACCTTTCATTGGATCCAACATTGGCGATATTCTGTCTTGTATTATTTTGGACTAAAATAAATATATATAATGTAATAAAAGTATAGAAAAGTCAATTTTGTATTTTAAAAATTAAATAAAAATACTAATTGGGTCGTTTTCATCCATTCGTAACATAAATGAAAAACCACTGGGTAGAATTTTGGTAAAATACTGCTTAGTTTGGCATGGTAATAGCTTAACAATTTATATATTATTTTCTTCTGGTATTCATATAGTATTCGTATCATACAGTTCCTCTGAAAAAATAAACCTCCATAGTCAAGTTAGTGAAGCTAAATTTCTTTCTAATCACGCTGAAAAATTTAATTATTTAAAAAAAACGATAGAAATGCACTCTATTATTTTTTTTATATATTCTACCAATCAATAAAGACACATAGCGACATTCGCTACCAAACAGATAGCACTGTTTATAAACTAAACAGTATTGTTTAATGCTTCACTTCAAATAATACTTTATTAATAGATAATTTAAATGGTACAACAATAATATACGTTTTATAAAATCCATATAGTCATTTTAACACCCTTTTATTAGCTTTTCATTTATGTAAGACAATCTTGAGTTGGGATTTTTTATGTGGTGTTTCGAACATGTCAGTTGAACTAACCACTTCGCCAATGTCACTAATCTTGCAACGCTGTTAATTTGCTTGAAAATTTACCCACATGTTCGGATGCAATAGAAAATCATGACTGACATTTAAAGCAAATTACTTTTATTTATTTTTTAACGTAAAGACGACATGTACTAAACTAGCCTTTTATGAATAATGCTAAGAATAATCATCCTACTAAGATTATAAGCGCAAAAATTTAGATATTTGTATATTGAAATGTTTGGATATTTTATTCTTAATAATCATAAAACGACTGACTCTAATTTGAAAGATATTAAGTGACGAAAATTTTGTTGTAATGTACAAAGAGGACAGTAAAATAAATTTCTATTCAACGTAAACGAAGTGGCCGGCAACACCAGTTTGAATATTTTTCGATGACATCAGCATGAAAAAAGTAAGATATAACAAAAGCAGTACTTAAATATCCAGACAATATATGCTAACAATACAAACGCTTGACCCAATGCGAAAACTTGAATCGTCCTTGGCGAAATTCCTTACAAACCTTTAGAAATTCCAATCAAGCGATCCATCGTGTTTCTAGTGTCTTATGGAAAACATTTTTGTATAGGAAAGACGTATCCTTCATATAAATAAAAAAAAATAGATCTAATTTATCAAAAAGATTGGTATCATCATATTCTCTAATAAAAGAAATTGTTGATTTAATTTTTTTTACTTCTTTTTTTCACCGATTCTATAAATCTGCAAGATAAAAAAACATAGAAATATTGTTTTAGCCTGAGCCGAGTCTTTTACTGAAAATATAAATATGTCTTAAAAAATTTACAAATAAATCCATTTAACTGTTTTATTTACGAGGTGTACTGAAAATAGGAGCCGTTTTTTTTATATACTTTTTACTTGTGAATCGTGTTGAATGAGAGAGGTATTTTCTCGCTTTGCCTTATATGATACTATGTAATTGAGGAAAAAAATATTTTTCTTTTGTTTTAAAACTAACTTGTTTTAAAAGTTACAAGCGGCTCGTTACAAATTGTTATTAACGTGAACCTCATTTTCCGCTTTGCTCCTTTATAATGCATGTCGTGTTTCTTGGTATTGACGTTACTCCTTTAACTCACTGAAAAGTTACTAGATTTAAATAATAACTTGGGAATTCATTTTTATTATTTCAATTTTTATTATAATATTATTTTTTTATTACACTTTAAAAAAAATAATTGTTCATAAATATAGGAGATAATCATAGAAAAAACAAAGAAAATAACATCTCCCACTTATTTAGCACAACTTGTTATAGAGTCTCGGCTTATTCAGTTAAGACTCAAATAAGTTCAGATACAAACTTTAAATACCGAAATTAATTAAAACTCAGTTGTATTTATATATGAGTCTTACTTTTAAGCTTATTATCTTAGTATTGGATCCAATTAAAACGCGAGAAGCATGCGGC
>JAKGSA010001223.1:24355-87901 GCA_033558755.1 Philaethria dido | reverse complement strand
AACGTCGGATTATGAAATTTAGTAGTTTTGAAATAGCTACTGATAAATTCCGTAGTATCGTTATAAAGGCAGTAAAATCCCCTACGTGCCAGTGGTCTGTGTAAATGCATCTCCCGCCGATAAAAAAGGTATACAAGGTAAGAGTAAAGCCGTCTGGTTAGAATTTTCCCACTTCATGTCGAATTGTCGCTTAATTATATATGCGTGTGATGGAACAGTGTTACGTCTTTATATTCATATACATATGAGCTATTACGATGTTTGACTGACAGTATTATAAACTTTTTAATCGATTTCCGAAACAGAAGGTATTTGATTGTATTTTTTATGTGTTTTGCTCCATAGCTTTTTTCTGAGTGAATCTTTATTACGAATAACTCAAAAACTACTGATAAGATCTTAATTAAACCACATCAGAAACACTAGCTATCATATTAATCATAGAATCATCAAAATTGGTTCACCCAGTAAAAATCCAGGGAAAAGACAGCTTAATAAAGAACCTCCTCCATTTTTGAAGTCGATTAAAAAAAATTAAAATTTAACTTCACACTGTATCCCGCATATAGCAGGGTAGGCAGAGAGAACCAGAGAACCTAGTGTTAAGACACTCCATTCTCTTTCAACATTTCCGTTCCCCACTTTCCGCCAAATTGAGGCATTGCGTGTTGAGTGGTGGAACTCAACGCCGCGCTTTGCCTTGTTACCAAATCCTAGAAATGAAAATACTAAATTTTACATTTCCTGGAGTGGGAATCGAACCCACAACCTGTCGCGTTTACAGTCGCACGCTTGTGCCTCTGCGCCACGACAGGCTGAGTGAATCAATTTTGATAATTCTTTTTTTTAGATGATAGCTAGTGCTTTTGATATGGTCCCATGTAAATTTAGTTAAGATTTGAGGAATAGTTCTTGAGTTATTCGTAATAGTGTTACTGTTTAGTACATTTTATTTGAAGTCTTTTTTTTTATTTTAATTATTACTAATACAAACTCTTTTTGATAAATGTAACGAGTAGGAATAACGATAACAGCTGTCGTGGTGCAGAGGTACAAGTGTGCGACTGTAAAGCGACAGGTTGTGGGTTCGATTCCCACTCCAAGAAATGAAGTATTTTCATTTTCTGAGTTTGGTAACAAGGCAAAGCACGGCGTTGAGTTCCGCCACTCAACATGCAATGCCTCGATCTGGCGGAAAGTGGGGAACGGATTTGTTGAAAGAGAACGGAGTGTCTTAACACTAAGTTTTCAGGTTCCCTCTGCCTACCCTGCTATATGCGGGATACAGCGTGAAGTTAAAAAAAAACACTAGATTTTTATTGTCCAAACAAATAGACAAGTTTGAACTAAATAACAACTACTATAATTTATATTATGTTAACTAAAATGTATTAAAACTTTGGCATTGCGAAATGCTAATACAAAATTAACATAGGTCATATACATATGTATTTTGTTTCCTCAACAGAGTGGAAAAGTCAATGAAATACAAGAAAATTAGTGATTTCACACATATCGTTATATTATAGCTAAATTATATTTTTTATTATAAACAGTAGTCTATGCGCTATTTTTACGTTTTTTTTTTTTATCTCACGCTGTAACCCGCATATAGCAGGGTAGGCTGAGGTAACCAGAGAACCTAGTGTTAAGACACTCCATTCTCTTTCAACATTTCCGTTCCCCACTTTCCGCCAAATTGAGGCATTGCGTGTTGAGTGGCGGAACTCAACGCCGCGCTTTGCCTTGTTACTAAATCCACCCATCCAAGCCACGACAGGCGTAACATAATGTAATGAATAATTAATATTTTTAAATATTTTGTTTTGTTTATAAAATTGCATTGTCGGCGATTACATTTTTTTTTTTAGCTTCACGCTGTATCCCGCACGTGGCAGTGTGAGCAGAGGGAACCTGAGAACCTAGTGTTAAGACACTCCGTTCTCTTCAAATTTCCATTCCCCACTTAAAATAATATTGTAGAATAAAATGTCTTATATATTAAAATAGCCAATATATTTCTTCAGCTTTAGTGTATTTGATATCATTTTCCTCATCGGTCCAGAAGGAAAAGAACACAGTAATAAATAGACAAGTGGCTGAAGCATTTATGGCATGAGTTTTTTTTTAGGTTATAATAATTATATTCCCTTCTATTATTTAGCTATCGTGGCGCAGTGTGAGTAAATGTGACTGTAAATACGATCGGTTGTGGGTTCGATACCCAAACATAGTAACTCCCACTCATTTTTATATTCTAATAAGACAAATCGCGGTGTTTAATTCTGATGCTCATAACTGCGTAATGTCTTTAAATCACAGTTGACACTAGGTTCTAGGCCTTTAGATCTCCGTTTCTCTATTATGCGGGAAAATATAGTCTTTTAAAAGAAAATTAAAATATAGAATAAAATTGTTTTAGTTAGCTTGCCCTTACTTCGACCTAAATCCAACTATCCAATTTACTTGAAAAATTGTACATGTGTCCGAATTCGATTTTTGTAACATAAGCTTCATGTTCTTGCCAGAATGACCAGAGCAATGAGTTTTTCTCTGTTGTTTAGCAACTTTAAATATATAAAAAAAATATTTAAGTAACCTGTCTGTTACATCAATACTAACTCAACGTTTTCTTTCAGAATGAACGTCTCAACGGTACTCTGAGATCGCATCGAGAAGTTGTTACGACGCGAACGCCGCTACTCGCCGCCCACCAGGAGAGTTGCGTCTAACTAAAATAAATATGTACATAATTTTATACTAAAACAGGATTTCCTTGACATTTTTATGTATTAGAATAATTTAATAGTGAATTCAATAGATTTATTAAATAATTATTGTTTGTGTTTCCATTATTTATAGCAAAGTCCACTTATTTTTCGATATTTGCCCAAATTGTAAATAAAACTCGACTAAAAGTCGATTTTGTTGTAAAAAAAATATAATATAGGCATAGATAATATTAGATTATTCTTCAAACGATTGACGTGAATCATCGACTTAGTATTAAAATTACTTCAAAATTTTACTTTATGTATACAAAATTTATTTAATTATTGACCAATTTTAATGAAACAAATTATTTAGCATGCTTAAAATAGTTATTTTTAGTGAAAATAGTTATTTATGTTATTAGAATAGTTATAATTTATTATTTTTAATGTTATTTTAGCACTGCTATGACTGAATGTAAATAAAATGACGTCCCATTACGTTTTATTACGAATACAAAGGAAGTGTTATTTGTCAATCTCTAATATATTTGTACCATTCAATTTATCATTCGTCTATGTAAATATTCTATGATAACTATTAAAAATGTAGGCTAAATTATTTGTAATACAATTGATCCATTGACACGTTTAGTTTTAATTTACCGAACAAGAGGTTCTCTATTGAATAAAAATATATGGAATGAGTGAAAACAATTCTGTGGTACTCACTTAAAAACAGTTAGTGTGGAAATTTGTTTTCTGTTAAATTATAAAAAAAAAAATAAATTTCATTATTATTTATTTATAGAAAAGTCAATGAATTCTTTTAGTGATCCCCTGCAATAGCGGCTTATACCTACACTTTATGTCACATAGGGAGTAACACTTATGTATGTATTTATGTATTATTGATCATTAATATTTAGCCTAACTGATATCGTATTAGATAAAAGAATTAATTTTCTCATGTTTCTAAAGCAAAATAAAATATTTTCAGCCAGTTTATATTATTGTTGACAACCTTATAAGTGGCGGTGAAGCGTGCATATAACATGATTTCCATCGGCTTACCTTAGTTGAGTAGGCTGACGTTGACGGTATGCGTAAAAAAAAATCGAAAAATTTAGATTGCAAAAACAACAAAGCTTGATAAAAATTCTTAATATGAATTTATATTATATAATATTTTCATTCAGGTCGGACCTTTCGTACATACCGGCTTACCTCTATATATATACACACACATATATATATTATTGGTTATTATTATTATGCAGCAGTTATATATATATATATATAAGGTTGGCATATGGTATATATAGATATATATAAAGATATATATATATATATATATATATATAGAAAGAAAGAAAGAAGATATATAGTGGTGATGAGTTACAGTTATTGGGAAGATACATATATAGATATATATATATATATTATATATTATGAGCATATATATATATATAAGGAGAGAGAGAGTAGGTAGTAGGGAGGCATATATATATAAGGTTATATATATATTATATATGGAGGCATATATATATGTGCTATATATATATATGCTATACCCTTCTGCTGTAACCCACTGCAAACTTATTGATTCTTTAACATAACATTGCTTTCGGCAATTAAGATGACACCGCAGAATTGAATTTTATTCAGACAAGAGGATTCGCACTCGGAAATTCTTGAGAATATGAAGATATTGTATCTTGGATAGAAAACTTATGGGGATCTACATTACTATTAATACAAATATTCTCATATCCCAACTGTAAGCTCTTTCATTATTTTTATTACTTTTGTGACAGTCAAAAAAAAAAAAAAATTGTTATTTAGGATAAAAGATAATTAATGTACAAAAAAATATTGTAAACAGCACAGATAGTCAATAAGTGAGTCATTCTCTAGTGTTGCAACAGTTAAATGAGCAGAGCTCTTAATTAAAAATTTTGTACCAAAAAATTTATTAGAGTCAATAATTATTATTCGATGAAGCAACTGTTTTGCACTCGTCTATTATTTTCTCGACGAAATTGATGAATTGTAAACATATGAAATGTGTTTAGAAGCACTTGAAAATACAGAAATTGGTTTAGTAAATATTATTTTTGACATTTTTATACCTATATTAAAAAAATATAAATGATTTTATCATTTTTGTTTAAGCAAACTTTTTAATAAATACTTGGTGGTTATTTTTTTAAATTATTTAACTTATTTTTACAATATCAAAGCCATGTGAATAATACACAAAAAGTTGAGCGGACAAAGTTAAGAATTTGTTACTGGGAGCTTTATATTCTTCTCCTCTTTCAAATCTGGGGCTCAGTTTAAATTAAACCCATAATTTTTTATTATAAGTACAAAGAACACTAATAAATTAACGTATCACTACAATTAATGCTTCATATTATGTTCAGATACTATTACAATGCGAATGACATATCGACAGTATTAACTGACAAAGGGGATCCATGTCATATGTATTTCTGTGAAATTTCTCAATTATTTTCCACTTTTTAAAAAAAAATTGCGTCAAAAATTAAAAAAAAAAAAAAACTTTTTTTCTTAAAAATGGCCGCCATCTCCCTTTTTGTTGGTAAAATATCGTGATCAAACTCGTTTCGGGCGGTAAATTTTTAATATGAATTTATTAATCTATTGGTGCACTCTCAATGATGTTCAATTGTAAGTTGTAACAAAATTGAAATAAATTATTGAAATGATTTTAAATATTGTATTTTTTTATTATATTATATTTTCTTATCTCGTTATAAGCCTTCCGGTTCAGCGAAACCTCGGCCCCTTGGAAGGTTTGGTGGGGGGACACAGGTCCAACACGTAGAGGCCCCTTTGAGACAACAATATTTTTTATACCTGACGCATTGAAATGGGATCCATCTCTGAGCAACCTCATAGTAAATTGCTCAGAGATGGTCACCGTCAATGCGTGTAGGAGCTTATGGAACACATGGAAAACTAAAAATAGCTGGGCGGTGGAGTTTGATGGACTAAGTACTGGGCTATTGATTGAGACTACCGGACGTCCGCCTTTCAACAGTCCTTCAAATTGAAAGGTTAGCGGACGGTGACTCTCGCTATTCCCACTCAGATGGGCCCCCACAAAAGCGGCGTAGTGCCTCGGCGCAACATCGGTGTGGTCGGCTGGGCGTGGTGTTGAGAGGTGTGCACCCTGGTTTCACCTTTCTATCGCGAGTGCTTCGTGAGCGGGTTTCCGCTATTACGCAGATTGAGCCTCCACTCATTCCGAGCATATAAATTTTGCGCTCCACTCTGCCGCCGGCCTATGAAGGTAAGCCAGAGGCGGATGTACCACAATTCTGAGTGTCTTCAGGTCCGTGGGGTCGCCACTCCCCAACAGCTCGCCACAAGCTGCCCTGCGGGCTTATATTTATTACTATTATGGTTTATTTATTCCGACTACAATATTTAGTATTTGCAATGGCATGGCATTTTTCCTGTTATGTTTCGAACATTTTTTTTTGTATTTATTATTAAAAAAATTCGAACAAGTTTTATTCTTTACCTCCCCTATATAAATATTTAAATGCACGTTGTGGGTTCGATTCCCACTCGTGAAATTTAAGACGAAATGTCTAAATTTCGAATGGAAAGTGGAGAATGGAGTTGTTTCGAACAATATGTTATTATGAATTGAATAGTTTACTTCAGTTCTTTAATAATGGCGATTCGAAGGTAATTGAATATGAAGGTTGGATTAATTTTGAGGATATTGACGTATGATGACATTGATGGTATGTTTACATATTTATTTTATTGTTTGTGATTTTTTCGTTTCGTAGGTTCATTACCGACGTCAATGTCTACAAAAGGAAAGGAAAGCAGAGAACAGAGAGATTTGTTACTTCTATCTTCAACATAATACAATTAGAATTAAACAATTAAAATACATATTTTTTTTTATTTATTATGACTTAATGATATCGTTGACAGAAAAATCGATATTTAGTAAAACACGCAAATAAACAGTATAAATTTTAACAAAAGAATGTAACAATATTGACTAAAACGTTACTCATTTATATTCAGGGTCATTCGAAATATCGATGTTTGGAAAAACACGCGATATTGTATTAAAATCGTGTAAACGATTATGTTTTTTTTTAGTTTTGTTTTTATTAAAGACCAGTTAGTGATGAAAATTAAATTACTCTACTTATTTATGTTGTAACTTCACGCTGTATCCCGCATATAGCAGGGTAGGCAGAGGGAACCTGATAACCTAGTGTTAAGACACTCCGTTCTCTTAAGGTTTCTATTCCCCATTTTCCGCCGAATTGAGGCATTGCGTACTGAGTAATGGAACTCAACACCGCCCTTTGCTTCGTTACCAGGACGTAGACATGAAAATACGAAATATAAATTATTTCAAATATTTAACATTGCCCAAGTGTGCGACTGTAAATGCGACAGGTTGTGTGTTTGGTAACAAGGCAAAGTGCGGCGTTGAGTTCCGCCACTCAACACGCAATGCCTCAATTCGGCGAAATGTGAGGAACGGAAATGTTGAAATAGAATGAGTGAAGTGTAAGACACTAGGTTCTCTGGTTCCCTCTGCCTACCCCGCTATATACGGGTTACAGCGTGAAGTTAAAAAAAAATATTATGATGCTGTTGATGCTGGTGAAATTTGTTTCTCCGCTTAATTCTTATAAATTCCATACTCTGGTAAGACAATTCGCAGCGTTCAGTTCCACAATTGAACAAGCAATGTTTTGATTGGAGTGCTTTGACATTGACTACTATGATATGCGGGATTAAAATAAATCGGCTATAAGGAAATAAGAACGCCTGTCGTGGCGCAGAGGCACAAGCGTGCGACTGTAAATGCGACAGGTTGTGGGTTCAATTCCCACTCCAGGAAATGTTAATGTTTTCATTTCCTGGGTTTGATAACAAAGCGCAGAGTTGAGATCGGCCACTGAGCACGCAATGCCTTCATTCGGCGGAAAGTGGGGAGTGGAATTGTTGTAAGAGAACGGAGTGTCTTAACACTAGGTTCTCAGGTTCCCTCTGCCTACCCTGCTATATGCGGGATACAGCGTGACTATAAAATTAAAAAAAAGAAAGGAAATAAGATTTTTTATTCTTTGTGTAAAAAATAGGTTGACTGGAAGAAATCTCTATCAGAGATAAGTCCATCTTTGCTAACAACTTTTATTTAATATTGTATTTATTTTGTTACAAAGTGCAATAAAGTATAATATAAAGAAAATAAAAAAAATACAAAGAAAAAATAAAAGAAAATACAAGAAGCATACAATTGATAACTAAAAACAAATTCACATCAATGCAACGTAAACAATGAGAAAAATGTCACTCATAAATAACGTTAGTATCTAAGGCATTGTGTGGAGTGATGCAGGTCCGACGTGTCCAATGTAGACTGAGGCGTTAACCATTTGTTAAGCATTCAATGCCCGACTATTTATCTCGACCATTGACTGGGTACTATCAATGCGGTGCGATTCTGCTACGATATATCATTGTAAATCAGGGGTGATGCAATTTGGTATAATATGTTAGATAGTATGTATGTATGAATGTTTTAATCAATAGGCCTCTTTTTGATAAAATTTAGCCTTAAATGGCTGTACTTAAAGTACATATTTTCATATTATAAATGTTATTCTTATCACCTATTTATTGTAAGAAGTTTTAAAATTTTCCACTTATCTTTTGAATAATTAAGATTTTAACAAAAGAGGAAATACAATATCGAATAAATTACACTGAAAAGTTATTACATTACTAAAAATTATTACGAATAACTCAAAAACTACTTAACAGATCTTAACTAAGTTTAAACCTCTTCAGAAGTCACTAGCTACATACATGCATACATACATAGTTGTATCCCGCATATAGCAGGGTAGGCAGAGGGAAAGTGTTAAGACACTCCGTTCCCCACTCCCTCACTTCAAGTCACTAGCTATCATATAAATAAAATTATCACCAAAATTGGTTCACCCAGTAAAAAGTTATTGCATAATATAAAAATACAGTTAAGTAGGGAACGGAGTGTCTTAACACTAGGTTTTCCGGTTCCTTCTGCCTACCCTGCTATATGAGGGATACAGCGTGAAGCTATGTATGTATGTATGCAGCTAGTGACTTCTGAAGAGGCTTAAACTTTATTAAGATCGAGATAGTTTTTGAGTTATTCGTAATAATTTTATTTTTAGTGTGTTAAAAAGTCAAATTGAGAACCTCCAATTTTGGATGTTGGCTAAAAATACTATAATTAATTTTAAAGCTTTTAAAATGGAATTTCCTTCATATTTTTCCTCCAAAGACAATATCATGTCATCTTGACTTTAAGAATTTGAGGAAACAAAAAAGAAGCTTATTAAATTTGCGACTTTATGCGCGCTTCTCCTTACTTTTCACGCCATTATCACTTTTGTAATTACAATTTTATATAAGTGGGACTAAAGGACCTTCAGTAAATAATTGGACTCTCATAATGAATATCTTGAACAATAAATAATTTTTGTATAAAATAAAATATTGCGTCTGATTTTATGAATTAAAAAGTAAAATTATTACGAATAACTCAAGAACTATTTGACACATTTTAAATAAGCTTAACGACCACATCAGAAGCACTAGCTATCACGTGAAAAAAGCATCATTAAAATCAATTCACCTCTCGAAAATTTATGCAATAACGCACATGGGGTCCCTGTGAGGGGACGGGGTTAGGATACAATTTCCTTCCGCTGCTGGGTAGCGTAAGAGGCGGGTATCCTTGTAGTTAGGTGGTAGGAAGTTTCTCCTCCGACAGGCTCGAGACCACTATCATGCCAAAGACTAACCGCCAAATTATGAATGTCATCAATGTATTGAAATTGTACATACAGTACATAAAAATAGTGTACAGTTGTAGCCTATATTTTCATGATTTAGTTTTAGACTATTCTACTGTTAACAATTCTCGGAAAGTTAAATATTTCATGCAAAATATTGTTTTGATACAGTAAGTTTTTCCTAAAATTAAATGAAACTGATATAAGCTTTTATATTCTAGGTTTTTTTGATAAAGCTGAAAAGAAAACCTAATTTTGATTTATATGTATAGCATTTATTGGCTTATTAAAACTTTTAAATACAATTTCCTTCTTTCTCGCTTATTTGGGTCAAAAAGAATTTAGTGTAAACACACTCCTTCTTCACTTGTCCGAATTCGGGACATTGCGAGTTGAGTGGCGGCTGTGTTTTGTTTTACCAGAGAGGAAAAATTTAAATGATTTATATGATATATGTACCTATATGTGCTGAAGAGAAGTCTAGGGAAGGTCTATGCAGATAAGCAAAGCAATAAAAACCGTAACCTATGATCTACATCATCATCATCATCTACTAAAATAAACGTATTATAAAATATTTAAGTTTGTTAATAAAGAATATTTGAAAAAAATCCCCTGAGAAAAAATCGAACCCACAATCACCCGAGCTTATAGTTTCTATTACATGCTATATAAAAATATCTAAAATATATATTTATAAACCTAAGTTAGAGGCCATCGTGATGCAGTGGAGCAGCATCTCACTTTGAACGCTATAGGTTGTGAGTTCGATTCCCACTCGAAGGAATGATTATATTTAAATTATTTTCTTTGTTCTGATAAAATAAGCGGCGTTTCGTTCCGACATTTAACGCGTTGTTTCAAATTTGGGTAGAAACAGTGAACGGATTGGCTTAATATTATGTTCACTCTGATCGTCCTGCTATGCGAAACATAAGCTGTAAAAAAACACAACATTAATTTTCTGGAAACAAATATTTATATTAAAACCGAATATATATATTTTATATAGAAAGCACAAGAGACATATAGAAAACAGAAAAGTCCCCTCTTTGCCACAGCCATGTAATATATCCTTTTTTTTATCTTCACGCTGTATCCCGCATGTAGCGGTGTAGGCAGAGGGAACCAGAGAACCTAGTGTTAAGACACTCCATTCTCTTTCAGCAATTCCGTTCCCCACTTTCCGCCGAATTGAGGCATTGCGTGTTGAGTGGCGGAACTCAACGCCGCGCTTTGCCTTGTTACCACACCCAAAAAATTAAAATACTAACTTAAAAATTAAAATACTACTTTTACATTTCCTGGAGTGGGGATCGAACCCACAACCTGTCGCATTTACAGTCGCACGCTTGTGCTTCTGCGCCACGAATATTACCAGCTAATATTGGAAATGATAATATATACATACATACAATATACCTAATCTGCAAACACGTCAAAGTTTTAACGATATCTGTCGCTTCCATGAAATGAAATCTAAAACAAACGATGATAAATGAACCGTTTGGAACTGTCGATGACAAACCCAGGTATCGAAGCTCGAAGCTCGAGATTGACAAAGTTTTATCGCGAAACGTCACTCTATTAGAAATTATTATTAATTGTCATTTTACACTGGTACTGGTATTACTTGCTAAAATTTTTCTTTCCTTTTAACCGATTTCGAAAAAAGGAAGTCCTTATTTTGACTGTTGTTATGTGTGTTATATCCATCCAGTTTTGATGATTCTTTTTTTATATGATAGCTAGTGCTGCTGATGTGGTCCCGTTTAAATTTAGTTAAGTTTGGAAGAGTAGTTTTTGAGTTATTCGTAATAATTTTACTTTTTAGTACATTTTATTTGAAGTCAGTTTAAAATGTTATTTATTATAACCTAACAACTTTAATAAAAGGTCAATGTAGTGCAGTGATACAGCATCTATTTGCAAACTCTGGTTTATTCGATTCGGTCTCGTTGATTCGATTCTCACTCTAAAAAAAATTTTATGTAAATAATTTTTATTTCTGCTATTCTACACGCAATCTCTTCAAAGCGGAAAGAGGAGGGAGAAATTAGTTCTCTCTCTACCCTGACATGCGAGAAAAAAGCGTAAAGCTGGTTTTTTATAGCCATTGTATAAGTATTTAGTATGATACTATATGATACTCAAGTACAGCGATGTTTAGAATTATTTTTTAGTTTCACACTGTATCCCGCATATGGCAGAGTAGGCAGAGGGAGTGAGAACCTAGTGTTAAGACACTTCGTTCCCTTCTTTCCGCCGAATTGAGACATTGCCTGTTTAGTTGCGGTACACAACGCCATGCTTTGCCTTGTTATCAAACCCACGAAACGAAAATACTAAACTTTTACATTTCCTGGAGTGGGAATCGAACCCACAACCTGTCGCATTTACAGTCGCACGCTTGTGCCTCTACGCCACGACTGGCGTTAAATTATGTTCGTTTTTGCTAGTATTTTAGCATTATTTGATGAAACGTTACGCTATTTATATATAAGGAAAAACATATTTAATAATATGTCAGCTCACGCGTCGCAAAGTTGAGAACTTTTGTAATATGCCGCCCATTGTTCTCTCATTTGCGATGAGGCAGCTGATAATAATATATTACTAGTATACATACATACATATATAAGTATGTAATAAAAGAACCGTCATTTCGCTATTTAGCAGGCAATGCTTCGAATTCGGATTGAAATTGGAGAACGGAATGTCTTCTTGTCTCTTTCTGTCTCTTACTTTCCACCTGACAGTAGGTCAGTAGATTATTTAGACATACCTACATACATATATACATACATAATAAAACTCCTATGAGCTATGAGGAAAATACGAGAAGCTGCGTATATATACATATTTTTCACCTAAGTCGCATTTACGAGGAAAGGTGAGAGAACCTAACTATATATTTTGAATGTTGGGTGGCTAAGCACAACACACAAGGGCCCTTGGAGATATCATACTAGGAGTAAGCAGGAGTGGCGATGGCGTCCATAAAACATGGTTCCCACCGACTTGCCTGTAAATATAGTGAAATTAATAAATACCTCTACATAATACACCGGCTTCCCAGCATATACAAGCTTCTCTCGGCTTTCCTAAATATATACCGGCTTCTCAAAATAACCGGCTTGCCTACATATTTACATGGGCTTCTCTTGGCTTTCCTAAATATATGTACCGACTTCCCTAAATATATACCGGCTTGCCTAACTAAAATTTTCACTTCCCCGCCACTGGTAAGCAAAGAAAACCTAGAGTTCAAATATTCCATTATTTTTCTACCCAATGTATTTTTAGAACGCATATACAATTTCATATTTGATAGATGCATTTAGGTAAACCTACTATGAATAAGTTAGCGTAAGCTTATCAAAAATGTGCCAAGGAAATTCTGAATTACAAAATATGTCGTGACATACATCTCATAAGGCAAAAACGATCTTTTCCACCTTATTACTTATTCATGCACATCTTTATTCATATTTGTAACTAGAATGTATGTGATTTTTTTCATTCTATTAGTTTTTTAAGATAAAAAACAGCTTTCATGCTTTGTTCAAGTTTTAAAGTGTTAATCACACATTTAGAAAACATATAAAAATTTTGAACGCATATATTTGGATATAGAACGCATGGCTTAGTGGTTAGAGCCCTTCAAAGGTTTCCAAGACACGCGGGTTCGAATCCTGCTGCGTTCAAATATACGTTTTCTAAATAAGCTTTCATGCTTTTACGTAATAGCACGACGGTCAGAAAGAATTTAGTGTCAAGACTTTCCGTTTCTCACTTATGATTTGCGGGGAATGGAATTGTTAAAAGAGAACAGAGTGTCTCAATACTAGGTTCTCAGATTACTTTTGCCTACCCTGCTGTATGCGGGATACAACGTAAACCTAAAAAGCTCATAATTTATTAATATCAAAAAACTGGTAAAATTTTATATGATGGAGGGTTGTGGATTTAAATTTAATTCAATAATATATGCGTAACATACGTGTTGCCTTAGCAACGAGTATGTAACTTTATACAAAAGTGTATGTCACTTTTACATTATTACCAGAGAGAGGAAATGAAAATACCAAATATTATTTAATATTTACATTTCCTGGAGTGGGAATCGAACCCACAACCAGTCACGTTTACAGTGCATACGCCACGACATGTCTCAATATAATAATTTTACTAAAACACCAAATAACACCTGAGACGACTATAAAACTAATATAACTCAAGAATATTTTTGCCAACAAACGTTCACAAAAATGGAAATACAATATTTATTTTAACATGTGCAACCCTTAACTCCACATACATCATAATTTAAGTAACAGGTTCCATTTATGGGAGTGCTTCTATTAAATTGATAGATACACTTAAATAAATTGGCGTCAAATAAAATAAAACATCGTTACGATGACACTTTTATATAACGTACATACATGTATAAGAAAACTAGCTGTTACCTGCGGCTTCACCTGCGTTGTCAATGGGAAATTATTAAATTAATATTAAAAAGACAGGTCGTGGCACAGAGGTATAAGCGTGCGACTGTAAACGTGACAGGTTTTTGATGCAACAGGTTCGATTTCCAAATCCCAGTTCCTAAATATTATTTAATATTTTCATTTCCTCGCTCTGTCAACATGGCAAAGTGCGGCGTTGAGTTCCGCTACTCAGCACGCAATGCCTCAATTCGGCGGAAAGTGGGGAAGAGAAATGTTAAAAGAGAACGGAGTGCCTTAACATTAGGTTCTCTAGGTTCTGCTATATGCAGGATACAACAACAGAAAAAGTTTATGTCATACAGCCAATAACTATCACCACTCAAAATATCTGAATATTGCTTCGGTGCAACGTGGAAGAAGGACAAACAAAGGTGTATTTTTTGAAAACAACAAGAACAACAGCGAAATATAGGAAATGACAGTACATACTACCATTTGGTTGCAGAAGAAATTAATGACATATTTTGTTGTTGTCAAATATTAAAAGTGCGTTCAGAAATTTTTTAACAAACAAATTTACATTCACTTTTATAATATTAGTAGAGAAGTAGGAATATAAAAAAAACAATGTTTTCAGTTTAGTTCAGTTCTATTCTTTAATTTTGGCACTTAACAATGTTTTCTATACAAGCAATATTATGGTTTCGAGTATTTTTTGGTTATCCCACTAAAATTAGTACTTCGAAATTTCTGAATAGCTTAATTAGATTATACTGTGTTTGTTATGGATTATTTTCAATTATCCTAATTAGTTACTTTTGGTATACCAAACAAGATGATTTCTTCTTTATTTTCATAGTTCAAATGACTTTACATTTTTTTATCAACATATGTATATCATTCTTCACTAAAGATAACGCGTTTTAAAAGTTTCAATCCAATATGAAAATTATTGACCAAATATTAGGAGTCAAATCTGATTTTTTCAACGTAAATATAACAACATGGACATTATTCTTGAGTTTCGTTGGTAAAATTGTTGCAGAATATGTATGTTTTTATGATCAAGTATCTTTTTTTGGTATTCAACGTGTGGTGATAGTAAGCATGCTACTAACAAATCATTTGAGCTTAAGTACTGGTATCATGATATTTGAACTAATGTATGCTAGACTGAGTTTTATAGTGAGAAATGTAAAAATAAATTTTGAAGATAAAACAGTAGATGCTAATAAAAAGAGTTTTATGTTGAAGAAATTCTTGCATATATACAAAATTTTATTGGATAGTTTTAGTCGAAATAATAATTCATTGAATTTAGTGGTAAGTCTTTTGCTGTTGTAACCTTTATCCTGCATAGCAGGATAGTCAGAGAGTTTTTATTTTTTAACTTCACGCTGTATCCCGCATATAGCGGGGTAGGCAGAGGAAACCAGAGAACCAAGTGTTAAGACACTCCATTCTCTTTCAACATCAGAGAGATCATGGTATCAAAAGTTAAGAGGCGGAAATAACGCTGCGCTTTGTCTTAACATAGTGGTCTTACCTTTGCGCCACATGGCCTTGATTTTTTTTTAATATTTGATTGAATATTTTTACACACATCTGATGACTAAATTAGGTCTTATGATGATTTTCGTTATGCTTTTATTTTAAATATCCTCTTAAAATCTCTCCGAATAACGATAATATATTCATCATATTTTTAACTGACTTCACAAGAAGAAGGAGGTTCTCAGTTCGACTGCTTTTTGTATGTTTTATTTTTGCATTATTTTTTTTAATGAATATATATATTTTTTTATCTTCACGCTGTATCCCGCATATAGCAGGGTAGGCAGAGGGAACCTGCGAACCTAGTGTTAAAACACTCCGTTCTCTTACAACAATTCCGTTCCCCACTTTGAATAAAATGCCTATAGCATTTTATTTGAAGCCGGTTTTCTTTTTTGATAAATTTCAATTATCAATAGTTATAAGTTGGTTACTTTTAAATAGTAACAATTAGCATTTATCTTGCAGATATTTTTCAGTTTAATATTTATATTCGTGAGGCTTGTACTCTGTCTTAACTTCAGTATAGTTATACACATCAATCAGGTGAGTATACTATATCACAATATTATTACGTGAAGGAAAACTTTGAAAAGATGAAAAATTTCTAGTAAAAGAAACAAAATTACTATAAGAAATGGAAATGCTGAAAGAGAATGGAGTGTCTTAACACTAGGTTCTCTGGTTCCCGCTGCCTACCCTACTATATGCGGGTTACAGCGTGAAGTTAAAAAAAATACTATAAGAAAAATATAAAATAAAACAGTTTTACGATCTATCACATAGGGTAGGCAGAGAGAGAACACTCCGTTCTTCTCTTACTGCCCAAAACTAGCGAAACTAAACGCCGCGCTTTATTTGTATTTTACTATATGTTTTTCATGAAAAACCGACTACTGGATATATAAGGTTTTTCAACTCACCATAAAAAATATTGAAAAAAAAAACAATTATATTAAAGTATATATTATATTTCAGATGTATAATGAATTATTTTCAATCAATATTTTCTACGAAGGCTTCATAAGTGCAACAATGGTGTGCCTTTTAGCTACAATAGCAGAAATGATTTTAAATGAGTATGATAAAATAAAGGAGATACTTGCTGACCTTTTGTTGTCGAATAAAGGTATTATAATTTTTTTTTTAACTTCACGCTGTATCCCGCATTTTGCAGGGTAGGTAAAGGAAACCAGAGAACCTAGTAAGAGTGTTTCCGTCAAATTGAGGCATTGCATGCTGAGTGGCGAAACTCAACGCCGCGCTTTGCTTTGCTACCAGAAAATAAAAATGTGAGAAAATGAAAATAGTAAATATTATTTAAAATTTTAATTTTTTGGATTGAGAATCGAACCCAAAACTTATCGCGCTCATAGTTCCACGCTTGGGCCTCTGAGCCAGGACATGCTTCATTTAAATGATTGTTTATTTTTTCAGATGAAGAACTGAAACACATGATCTATGAAAGTCTTGAGTATATGTCGAACAGACCCCCGAAATACACCATCTGGAGGATATTTCCACTGAATATTCATTTATTTATAGGATTTGTACAACTTTGCACCACTTACGTAGTTATTTTGTTGCAATTTAGATATTAAAAAATTACTAACAATAAATAACTTATTATTTTTTTGATATATGTGAAGCAAAGGTGATTAAGTAGAAAAAGAGGTATAGGGAGACCTCAGTTGACTTTTGAGAACACAACATCAATGAGACTGGAGGAAAGTTATGTAAAAAGCATGAGGACTCCCCGGAGGCCATGTCTGAAAATGAATGTGGGGAAGACGGAAGAAATACTTCTTCCGCGAAGAAATACTATTTACATTTTGCTGATAATCGTTTAATTAAAAGGTAAAGCGAAAAACATTGATCAACCTCTCAGACGACTACAGCAAACGATTGAAATAAACATTGGATGCAGGAGGCAGTATTATTTGAAGTGACATGTAGTATGAGGAACCCTAACTACCAATGACATGGTCTTTTGGGCTATTCGATTTTTTTTTAAATGTCTCTTTTAATTTACATTTATAAATGTATATTACTTCATACATTGCGTTAAAAAAAATATAAATATTCTAGGTAATATTAAAACATGCTTTATTTGTAAACAATATGACAAGTTTTATAACCTAATAATATTATGAGTGTAAAAATTTCTAAAGATTGATGAATTTATGTTAGTTAGTTTTTCACATAAACATATACTTTTTACAGAACATACGCTTATAACTTCACGCTGTATCCCGCATATAGCAGGGTAGGCAGAGGGAACCTAATATTCAGACACTCCGTTCTCCACTTTTCGCCGAATTGAGGTACTGCGGGCTTGGCGTCGGAACTCAACGTCGCGCTTTGCCTTGTTACCAAACCCAGGAAATGAAAAAATCCAACTCCTGGAGTGGGAATCGAACCCACAGCCTGTCGCGTTTACAGTCACAAGCTTGTGCCTCTGCGCCACGACAGGCGTTATATATGAATTAGTTCGGAAATGTACGAACGGAGTGTCTTGACACTAGGTTCTCTATGATTACCAATATTTTATGATTACCTAACTGTAAATAATTACGAAATGGATCGAAAACACTAAATATCCATTACGGTGTCCGATGTTAATCAATAAAAGCACTAAGACAACGACGTCTCACCACATGTCGTACAAACTTCCCTAATATGTCGCTAATCGGTTTGCCATTAGACGTGCACGTGACGAATCTTTGAGCAAGTTTGGCTTGATGTTGTCTATATACAACTAACATATCTACAATATATAATATTCTAAGGTACCATAAGAAATATTAACTTAGCATGTTAAAATAACATTTTTATCAATTATAAATTAAAATTAAAATTCAAGCAAAGGTGAGCGGCAAGAGAGGTAGGTGGAGACCTCGGTTGACCTTCGAGAACACAGTATCAATGATACTGGAGGAAGGTCACGTAAAAAGCATGAGGATCCCCCGGAGGGCATGCATGAAGATGTTAATGACTGTGAACGAGGCGAAAGAGGAACCGTAGCGATTGGCGCTCCGTTCTCTCTGACTACCCCGCTAGGGATAAAGCGTGAAGTTAGGTAGGTTAATAAAAATATTTATTTTGCAGCAAACTACAAAATCTTCTACAAATTAAGTCGTTCTTAAGTTATGGTGTACAAGAGAAATAGAGATTTCTGTATATAGCAGTGTCGAGGCGTCGATACAACAGGGTTCCCACCGTCTTGACTTAATTTTTTTAAATACAAGTATGAGACCTAAAAAAATGTGGAGCTTAAATTGTAATTGAGCTTGCAAAAAACAAGCAAGATCAAGAAAGGTGGAGAGCTAAAAAAAAAAAAATGTTGCGAAAAATCGAGCTCTGACTTCTAAAAAATACCCCTAAAAGCGGTCTTATCTACCGGCTTTCCTAAACATACCGGCTTCTCTAAAAATTACCGGCTTCCCTTAATATATGTCGACTTCACTAAATATTTACCGGCTTCTCTAAATTTACTGGCATGTTTAACTAAAATTTTCACCACTGTTTCCGCTATTATTTTAAAATTTGGAGAAAAGTTAGGTCTTTCACATTAGGTATATAGTAACAAATAAATAAAACTTCATGCAAAAATTGAATGAATAACAGATAAAAAATAATCAATTATGAAAGGATCCTATTTACTGAATAATTAAATTATATTGAATTTAAAAATATTTTTCATAAACATATTGAAAATCGATTTTTCTTTAAACATCGCTAATTTGGCTTGAAACTTTTTAAATAATATAAAAAATTGAAACCAAATATTCCATATGAAGAGAAACAAGAACCAAGAAGAGAGAACCAAGTGCCAAGTCACTCCGTTCCCCACTTCAATATCTATTAAAAATATTTTATAGTACAATTAATAAATCTCTTAACGCCCACATGTCCCACAAACTTCTCTGTTACCGGATAACTTTTTTCCTGGGTGAACTAATTTTGATGTTTTTATATGATAGCTAGTTCTTCTGATGTAGTCTCATTTAAGTTTAGTAAAGATCTAACGAGCAGTTTTTGAGTTATTTGTAATAATCTTACTTTTTAGTGCATTTTGTACGAATTCAGTTTTTATTGGTAAAATTTAAAACAAAAATGAAACAAAATATTCCAAATAACCACATTCTAAAAAGAATTATCTTTATTCAGAGCAGACTATTTACAGAGAATCAAGTGTCCAGACACTCTGTTCTCTACTTTAATATACATAAAAGATATTTTATGGCACAACAAATAAATGAAGGTAAGCCTCATTAAATAATAAACACGATCTACCACCCAATAGTTATTACGCCTAAACACCCACATGTTCCACAAACTTCTCTGTTACCGGATAACTTTTTTCCTGGGTGAACCAATTTTGATGTTTTTATATGAAGGCTAGTTCTTCTGATGTAGTCTCATTTAAGTTTAGTTAAGATCTGACGAATAGTTTTTGAGTTATTTGTAATAATGTTACTTTTTAGTGCATTTTGTATGAAATCAGTTTTTATTGAAACAAAAATGAAACAAAATATTCCAAATAACCATATTCTAAAAAGAATTCTCTTTATTCATAGCAGACTATTTACAGAGAATCAAGTGTCCAGACACTCTGTTCTCTACTTTAATATACATAAAAGATATTTTATGGCACAACAAATAAATGAAGGTAAGCCTCATTAAATAATAAACACGATCTACCACCCAATAGTTATTACGCCTAAACGCCCACATGTTCCACAAACTTCTCTAATATTATGATAGAATTCATATTAACCATATTAGAAAACATCTTTGCGTAAGTTAAGCTTTATATATAGTTTTACTTTGGCAATTACCTAAAAAAGGTACGATATTTTTAAGCAACCTCAAAAAAGAAGGTGGCTCTCAATTTTTTTGTGTGTTACCGGATAACTTTTTATTGAGTGAATCATTTTTTTTAACTTCACGCTGTATCCCGCATATAGCGGGGTAGGCAGAGGGAACCAGAGAATCTAGTGTTAAGACACTCCATTCTCTTCGACATTTCCACCTCATTTTATAATTTTTTTGTGTGTTACCGGATAACTCTATATTGAGTAAATCAATCTTTGATGTTTTTTTTTTTATTCGTAATAATTGTACTTTCTAAACATCTTAATTGAAAATCAGAAAATCTTAATTTTATATTAAGAGAAATGAAGGCCATCGTGGCGTAGTGTCAGTTGTCTGACTGTAAAACGCAATGGTTTGCCCGAATCCCACCAGGGGTAATCATCATATTTAAATCTATATTTCTATTTCCTGCTTTCTAGTAAGATGATACCTCTCGGCTTTGAATTCTGCATATAAATAACAGGCATTGTCGCAAAACAGTACGCAGGATTTTTCTTTATAGTAAGGTAGTCAGAATTTAATGTCAAGGGGTAAGTTCGCCGCCACCACGAATTCCAATTTAGTGAGTTAAGTGACGCAAGAGAATGGAGTGTCTTAATACTAGGTTCTCAGGTTCCTCTGCCTATATCCTGCTTTATGCGGGATACAGTGAAACAAAAAAAAGAAAATACAGTGACGTGCTATGCTTTGTTTTCCGTAGCGGAAAAACATGAGTATAACTGAAATGTAATCATTTACGCGAGTGGGAATCGAACCCACAACCAATCGCTAATGCTGTTCCACTGTGCCATGATACCTTGGCTAATCAAGTTAATATAATGAAATTAATTGAATAATGTATACAAATGCGGAGAATTCAATTAAAACGGTGAATACAGAAGCTTAGTTGTGTTAGCGTCAATAATCGAATTTCCTGTCAGATATTGATCGGAGGTACAGGTTATACACTCATACAACTGATATAGTTGTTTTACTGATTTCAAAAAATGAGGAGGCTCTCGATTTGACTGTTTTTTTTAATGTGTGTTACCGCATAAATTTTTTTAATGGGTGAACCAATTTACAGTTCTTTATATGTAAGCTAGTACTTTTTGATATGGTCTTATTTAATTTTAGTTAATCTCTAATGAGAAGCTTTGAGTTATTCGTAATTCGTTTAACAATGAATTTTATTTTTTCGAAATACTAGTATTATAATTATGCACTACGACAATCTCGGACTCTAAATATCTAATAAAAATATTCTTTAAAAAAGTTAGGGGAAATATATAGAAAATTTTAAGCTTCAATCTGTATCTGCATATAGCAGGTAGCCATAGAGGAACCAGAGAACCTAGAGATAAGACACCTGTTCTCTTTTTGACATCTACGTTCCCCAGCTCTGCCGACCTGAGTTATTGCGCTGAGTGGCAGAAACTCAACGCCACACTTTGCCTTATTACCAAAACGAGGAAAGAAACATTAAATATTATTTAATATTTTCTTATTTCATAGAGTGGGAATCGAACCCACAACCAGTCGCGTTTCCAGCCGCACCCTGCGCTACTTATATTCAACAATTGTTGACAAAGAGGTTTTCAAATGCACTCCAACGCTTTCCCAAACATGGATAAACCTAATAAACCAAATGAAAGTTTTATAATAGAAAGTATATATATAGTAATTAAAATAAAAACAGGCGACTAACAGTCCTATCAGTGAACGTAATTGTATAGCTCCGAGGGGTCTGAAGAGGATCGTCTCGCACCCTCATGTATGAGTAACGTTAGCAAATAAGAAATTAAGAATATTTACTAATTATCATATATTGTTATAATTATATATTAATTTACGTCTGTCGTGCCTAGAGGTACAAGCGTGCGATCAGGTAAACGCGACAGGTTGCGGGTTCGATTCTACTCCAGGAAATGTAAAAGTTTATATATGTATATGTGTTCCTCTATCCCCCTGCTATGTGTGGGGTTACAGCCTGAAGCTAAAATATAAATAAAATAATTATTAGAAGGCATCGTAGGCGCAGTGGGCTAGTGACCGATTGCACACGGTTGGTTGTAGGTTTTACACCCAATCAGTATAATTATATACAATTTATTTTTTATTTCTTTGTCTGCAAGACAAACTGCAGCGTTCAGTCCCGCCACACAATAGATAAATCCAAGTGGAAAGGGTGAACAGAGTGTCTTGACACTAGGTTCTATCTAACTATACTGCTAAGCAATTTCATTTGAGAAGAAATTTCTGATAAATCGTTTTAAGAATAAAAACTAAACAGACTCAAAAAATAATTATTCGACCAGAACATCAGGTTGATACTATGAAAATATTATATTATCTTGTCCTTATACCATAATTACACACTAAAAAGAAAGATTATTAGAAAGTATATATATATATATATATATATATATATAGATATATATATATATATATATATATATATATATATATATATATATATATATATATATATATATATATATATATATATATATATATATATATATATATATATATATATACATAAGGCAGTTATTATTATATTATATATATACATATATATATATATATATATATATATATATACAGCAGTTATATGTTATGCTATATATTAAGTTGTTATTATTATATATGAGCAGTTAGAGTGATATTATTATGTTATTGAGTATATTATGCTATATTATATACATGGCATACATACATATTACATATATTGTTATTATTACTATTATTGAGCATATATATATTACATATATACATACATACATATTATATATTATACATAGTATAGTATTAGTTATTATATACACATACATATATATATATATATATACATACATATACATACATATACATATATACTACAGTATAATATATATATATATATATATATATATATATGTAAGCTTAAACACATGTACGTTAGAGTGAAAATTATCTTATGTTCTGTATTAATAATATGATACATACAACACATTTGAGACAGTCTTATATAACTACTTAGAAGCTACTTAGAACGTAAGTGACGGTTAACTTTCCCATCAAAAGCCATATACATATAGTTTTCTCCTTCAAATTATTCCGTATTACTCAGTTTTTTTAATCTCTTCACGTTGTATCCAGCATATAGCAGGGCAGTCAGAAGGAACCTGAGAACCTAGTGTTAAGACACTCTGTTCTCTTTTAACATTTCTGCTCCCAACTTCACTGAATTGGAGGCATTGCGTGCTGATAGGCGGAACCCAACGCCAATTTTTTGTTTATTAATCATTAACCCTTATTATTTCCACAAAGTAATATTGCACTAGTGTCTGTCAATATTTGGGCTAATAAAATCCTGTTAATATTATAAATGCGGGATAGTTAGTGAGATAATGTAATTACATACTCAGTACGTACGCCTCAATTCGGCGGAAAGTGGGGAACGGAGTGCCTTAACACTAGGTTCCTCTGCGCATCCTGCTATATGCGGGATACAGCGTGAAACTATGCATGTATGTAATTACATACTCTGAGGTGATAGTCGTGACGCACAAGCATATGCGTGCGACTTTATCGCGACAGGTTGGGTTCGATTCCCACTCTTCCCATTCCAGGTAATACAAATATTTTCTTTTATTTTTTTAAGTTCACGCTTGTATCCCGCATATATGCGGGATAGGCAGAGGAAACCCTAAGAACCCAGTTAATGTTAATACACTCCGGTCCTCACTTATAAATACCTATTGCTAATATTATAATAATTAATAATCCAGTATTGTCATTTCCTCGCTATAGTAACAAGGCAAAGCGCGGCTTTAAGCTAAAAAATTTTACTAAAACTGATACATTTTCTATTTTTATACACAAAATAAGTTAGTTAAACATCCATAACAGCTTGTTTTTACTAATTGTGAACACACGTTTGTATCAGTGAAAGTGATTGTCTGAAGTACTTAGGGGATTGGAAAGAGTCTCCAGAACACCCTTAAGCAAGTGGAATTCTAAACACAGGAACACTGCTATGAATATGATAGGTTAATATTGTTTACATAATCATTCAACACATAATGTTTTGATTTTAAGAGGAGAGTAGAGAGCGGAGTGTCCTGTCACTCATTTTGGGTAAGGTCCTAGTGTCAAGATAATCAAAACATTGTCTCTGAATGGCGGAAATTTGCACCACCAACACCACGCTTTGTCCTGCTTGTAGAATTCATTCCCTCGAGTAGAAATCGAACCCACAACCCCTGATCGCGTTTATAATCAGGTACTATCGCACAGCGCCATAGTGAAGGAAAAAAAAATTATTTTAAACTACTTTAAGGGTTAATTCACGGCTTTGCTAAGGTCAGTCTTTATAAATAGCTAACCTTTGTATAACGTTAAAAAAGGGACCTTTAGAAAACACTATAAAATATCTTTTTTTTAATGTGTTAATCCCACCCTGAAGAAATCAGCGGGATTCGAATATGCGCCTCTTGGTAACCATCCAAGCGCTGACTGTTCTGGTCAATGCATGTCTTAGCGGTCAAAGACCCGGGTTCGAATCCTGGTGCGTTAATTTTTTTATACATTTTCATCTTTTTTTAACTTCACGCTGTACCCCGCATATAACAGGGTAGGCAGAGGGAACCAGAGAACTTAGTGTTAAGACTCTCCGTTCTCTTTTAACATTTCCATGTTGTTCTCTCTATCTGAGTGGCGGAACTCAACGCCGCGCTTTACCTTGTTAAACGTTTTCTAAAAATATTTTTCGTACAAAATATCGGCGGTATTATGTAATTAAATTTTGCTTATAAACTTTTCGTTTTGTAACTCCTTCCTACCTGTTCATTATATTCACGAGTCACGTGATAACTGTGCCAAACTAAACTAGCATTTATTACAATGACGTAAAGCCCAATTTCCTTTATAATATTTTAACTATAATTATCATCATATCTGATACGGATTGTACGTTTGATAATACATTGGGTGCAACTTGAAAATTTTACTATCAATTACTAGGAAATATTTCCGCTCTTCAATTTAGGTTAATTTCTCGTAAATAAGCCTGAAGAGTTTTGTAATTTGTAAACCTATATTTTTAGCTTCAGGCAAATTTCTTTATGCTTTTTTTGTATTTTACAAGGTATATAATGAGAATTTTTAACCGACGTCTAAAAATGAAGGTTCTCAACTCGATTGTATTTCATTATGTGTTGTTACGTGAAAGTAATTATATTTTTTTTAGCGCTACGCTGTATCACCTATTCATAGTAAGGTAGGCAGAGCGAACCTGCGATTCTAGTGGACACTACGTTCCCCATTTTCTGCCGAATTGAGGCATTGGGTGCTAAGTGGCAAAACTCAACGCCGCACTTTGCCTTGTTACCAAACCCAGGTAATGAAAATACTAAACTTTTACATTTTTTGGAGGTAGAATCGAACCCACAACCATTCACCCTTACATGCCATGCCCAATGCCATGCCACATTACCCTGCGCCATGAGAGGCGTAAAATTTAGTTACAAATATAAACATTCTCTAAAGCCGCAACTTATAAATATCATCTACACTTCTTTTCACAACCTTTTACACCTTCCGTCTATTTAGAAACATGTAACTCCCGCCATGCATGAACTCTTTCGGAAATTGGCGCAGAGTAGAGAAAGGAGTATTGTATTTTTTTTAGCTTCACGCAGTATCCCGCATATAGCTGGGTAGGCAGAGGGAACCTGAGAATATAGTGTTAGACACTCCATTCTCTCAACAATTCCGTTCCCCAAGAATGGAGTATTTTAACATTAAATTCTTTTTGTCTTCACTGCTATATGCTATATAATTATTATACAATTTTTAGCATTTCCTTTTGTATACAAAATACAATTTTTACACTTAGGTAGCTTCAGTTAAAATTTTAGGTTAATATAATCGTTATATTTAAATTTCAATAACTTAATCGTAGTAGGATGTACAGTATTTTTATAAAACTCCTTTCTAACCCAAATATAGTTGTTGTAATAAAGATTTTAATAAAAAAAAGAACACATACTTCCAACGAAATGCACAATATAACAAAATATAATTATTACGAATAACTCCAAAACTACTTGTCCGATCTTAACTAAATTTAAATGGAAATTTTCATCGAAAGCAACACATTGAAAGCAATAACTATCATATAAAAAACCCTAACATATAAAAAATACAGTCAAAATATTATATTTCCTTTTTTTTGAAGTAGGTTAATAGCAACAACCAATATAAACATAACTTTTGTTATAATATTTCATGCTATTACAATGCAGTGGGAGTTTACACCGCAATTGTAGTCGCATATGTAAAGCATAATTCATGTAATGAACACCGATTGTTTATCTAAACTAAATAATATAAATCATTATATTTGGTGCAATATTTATATTTCATATTTACTAATATTTATACTATATCACGTCTTGTTCCTGCTTAACAAAAAAGATGTAAGATAGTGTCAGGATACTCCGTTCTCTACTATTCACTTAAAATAGAGACATGGCGGGCTGAGTGGCGGAACTTAACACCGCTAAACGCCTGTCGTGGCGCAGAGGCCACAAGCGTGCGAATAACAAGGCAAAACGCGGCGTTGAGTTCCGCCACTCAGCATGCAATGCCTCAATTAGGCGGAAAGTGGGGAACGGAGTGTCTTAATACTAGGTTCCCTCTGCCTACCCTGCTATATGAGGGATACAGCGTGAAGCTATGTATGTATGTAACGGAGAAATTAAAATTTATATAAGATATAATAATTTCCTGTGGGGACAATGATAATTATTTTATTTTTAAAATTTTCTACTCTATGGTTTTTATCGCTTAGCATAATAGTCTCAAATCTGTCAAGAAGTTCCGTTCTCCACTTTTGGTCCAAAATCGAGACATTAGGTGTTGAGTAGCGGAACTATACGCCGCACTCTATCTTATCAAAGCGAAACGATGAAAATAGTTTAAATATACTCATTTCCCCAAGATACAATACATATATTTTTTTAATTCTGCCTCACACTTTTTTCTGGGATAGATAGATTTAACCCAGTGACGTTCTCCGTTCTCGACTTTAGCGGAATTGAATGTAGGGTTTTATTTTATGTGTTTTGTACAAAAGTGTAGAAATTATCACATATAAAAAAAAATATAATAAATAATTGAATTATAATCATTACCCCAAGGGGAGATCGAACCCACAACCAATCTCATTCATAGTAAGAAAAGAAGAAGTTTTAACATGTCTTTATTAAGTAATTTGACCAATGATTAAGATTTTAACAGAAAAAGAAAACTAGCTTCAAACAATATGCACAAAAAAGTACAATTATTACAAATAACTCAAAAAATAATCGTCAATTCAATAAATTTGAATGGAAACTACATCAGAATCACTAGAAACATCCCAATAAGCTCACCGAATAAAGTTATACGGTAGCACACATAAAAAAGAGAACTATAGTCTACACTCAAATTGATAACCTTCTTTTTTGAAATTGGTTAAAAAAAGAAAGACATTTATCGTCACCGTCATATTTAAATGTACTGACGTAATCGCTCCGTAGATTAGCGCGGATGAGTCGGATGGGTTTATTTATAAACACAATTATTTAAAGAGTCATGAATGAAATGACAAGTATTTTTACATGTAATCTTTTTAAATTATTTGACAATTTTAAACTTTTTTTTTGACTTCACGCATAATCCCACATATAGCAGGGTAGGTAGAGAGAACCTATTGTTAAGACACTCCGTTCCCCATTTTCCGCCGAATTGAGGCACTGCGTGCTGAGTGGCGGAACTCAACGCCGCGCTTTGCCTTGTTACCAAACCCAAGAAATGAAAATACTAAATTCTACATTTCCTGGAGTGGGAATGGAACCCACAACCTGTCGCTTTTAAAGTCGCACGTTTGTGCCTCTGCGCCACGATAGGCGTTAGCAATATCAATTGGATAGGAATATCAATTGGATTGTTTTTTATTGGGCGAACCAATTTTGATGATAGCTAGTACTCCTGATGTGGTCCCATTTTAATTTAGATAAGATCTTATCTGTAGTTTTTGAGTTATTCGTAATAATTTAACACAAGCGTATGACTGTAAGCGCGATAGGTTATGGGTTTAATTCCCACTTCAAAGAATAAAAATATTAAATATTTATAATATTCAGTATTTTCATTATCTCGCCCTAATAAAGTTCGCTTGCAGGGCAAAGCGGAGCATTAAGCTCTGTGGCTGAGCACGCGACGTCTCAGTTCGGCGAAAAGTGGGAAAAGGAAATCTTACGGAATGTTTTAACTCTATGTTCTCTGGTTCCCTCTGCCTACCCTGCTATGTAAAATTTTAAAAACAAAAAAAAAATGGAGAAGGTCATCAATTCTACTGCTTTTCTTTATGTTTGTTACCGCATAACTTTTTAGGGTTTGAACCAATTTGGATGATTATTTTTGTTATATGATAGCTAATACTTCTGATATGATCCTATTTGCACTTAGTTACGATCTCATCGGTACTTTTTGAGTTAAAAAAATACTTTATAGTCACTTTTCTTTTTTTATTATGATCTAAATAACTTATAAGTAATAATATAACCTTATAAACACTTATAAATGCACATAAAATACAATAATTTACGTAACGGAAGATCGAGGAAGAAGCCTATTAGATCATTACATCGTCATAGACAAAGTTCCTGAGCAATAGATGCCGAAGTTGGTGTTTGTGAACATAATTACGGATTTCGCAAGCTGCGATTGGACGAACGCCCCGTGAAATTGGTACACGCTACTTGCAGTGCTTCCACTTAAATTAGTAACTTGATCTTAATGTGTTATTTAATTTCATTTATTTAATAAAAAATATATGAATTAAAAAAAATTCTAGAAAATTGTTTTTTGTTTGAATATATGTGAAAATTATATATTTAAACATGTGTATTTTTTACAATTTCATGTTTTTTCTCGCGTAGGGTAGTCTGAGAAGCTAACGTTATGACGTCAAAGTCAAAGTCAAATAATTTTATTCAAAATAAGAAGTTACAAGCTTCATTTTTTGAACGTCAAATAATTTACCACCGGTTCACTAAATTTAATGCCTCAGACCTGAGAAGAACCGGCGCAAGAAACGTTATTTCTTGACACTTCTTATTTCAATTATCAACCGAAATGGAAATAATGCATATCGAGTAGTGGAACTCGACGTGTTTTGCCTTACCAGCGGAAAAATGAAGTTTAATTTAAACATAATCAGTCTCTGAGTGGAAATCGAATTCTTAACTACCAATTGTATCAAGTTAGATGCTGTCCCACTATATCAGGAAGGTCTCTTAATTAATATTTTAGCTGTGACGATGGCTAATTATCATAGTGGTACATCGTTTAATTGTAGCTATGACTGTTTGTAGGTTCGATTCTCACTCGGAGAATGATTATATATATATTTTTACATTTTTCTGTACTCTTAAGACAAAGCGTGGCATTGAGATCTGCCACTTACCACAAAATATCTCGAATTCAGTTGGAATGTGGAGAAGGGAGTGACTAAACTCTCTGACTGACGGAGGAAGAAAAGGTAAAGCTTAAATAGATAATTAATTTATAATTACATATAAATGTTCTTAAGTCGAAACACAAAGTTATCTTATCCCTTTAGTTCGTAACATGTTCGCAAGTTTGGTTACCACCGATCAAACCTACGAACTAATTTAAGCTATCTTGGCATATTACGTCCGTACGGATATCCTTACCCTACCTTACTTTATCTTACCTTTGAATTATAACTACTTGATGATGTGATAATCGCATGTGCATTATGATGATCGAATGTATTTAAAAAAAATGTAAAACATTTTTTATATATTTTTTTTGGGAATTGAAAAAACACCTATATGCAAACGATACCAAATTAATCAATTAAAATAATTTCATTAAACATGAAAATAATAAAGATTATATTAAAGAAGGAAAATCGACTAGACATAAAATGGACTATAAGTTAACATTGTTACAAATAATCAATCGAAGAATAAACGATCAGACTTTTTTTTAGCTTCACGCTGTATTCCGTACATAGCAGGGTAAGCAGAAGGAACCTGAGAACCTAGTGTTAAGGCACTCCGTTCTCTTTGTAGCACATCCGTTCCCCACTTTCCGCTGAATTAAAGCATTGCGTGTTGAGTGGGGGAACTCATCGCCGCGCTTCGCCTTGTTACCAAAGGGAAGAAATGAAAATACAATATATTATTTTAATATTTTCATTTCCTGGAGTGGTAATCGAACCCACAACCTGTCGCGTTTACAGTCGCACGCTTATGCCTCTGCCATAACAAGCCTCATCAGGCCGACGATCAGACTTACGAACTAATTTAAGCTATCTTAGCATATTCCGTTCCTACGGATTTCCTTACCCCACTTTACCTTACCTTACCTTACTTTTGATTTATAACTGGCTTATATAATCGCATGTGCATCAGTGATGAATATTAATGAATAATCTATGACAGTGATTTATAATATTAGGCTGGCTTGTTAAGTTAGGCTATATAGAACTTAGTACTGTTTTGTTATTTAGTGATTACAATTTTTTATTTTTTTTTCTTCACGCTATATTATCCTCACATAGTACATAAGGCCGGGAATACCTGAGAACCTAGTGTTAAGACACGCCGTCGTCTTAAGATTTACGTTCCCTATTTTCCACCGAATCGAGGCATTGCGTGCTGTCTGGCGGAACTCAACACCGCGCAGTTGATGATTATTTTATAATGAAAAAGCAGCTTTACGCTGTTTCCCACATAACAGTATTGTCCGAGACAATGTAGTGTTAAGACACTCTGTTTTCCTCTTATCATCGAACATGTTTTAAGTCTTATAGCATAATATTTTATAATAGTAAATTCACTAATCAAAAAAATATATAAAACAAATCCTATATTTGTATTTATGTCAATCTACTGCTTTTCAGATTAACAGAAATAGGATTAATAATTATATAACATCATGTTTATTTTTTTTTTTTTGAGATTTATCATGCGATCAGTCTTGTGACTATAAACAGATGAGTGGATAGTAATTTTGACTTGTCAGGAGCACCTTCTCCATCGGGAAAGCATCCTCCATGAAGCACTGTCTAGTGTGACGTTGAGTTGGTGGCGTCCATTATATGTTTCCTTTTTAAACGGTTTATTGTCATCGGGATAGTTAGTTGTTCGGCTAATTTGTTTGGGTGTTTTTCAAGCCTTTTCTTGTAGTTGATACAACAGTTTTGTATTTCCTCTTTTACCGACGGTATATCTAGGTAGTCATTTCCTGAATTTTTATAAACCATGGACAGTTTGAGATTTGTTTCAGAATATAATTCTGAGTTCTTTGAATTATATTAGCATTGGAGATACATGTAGATCCCCATAGTTACCATATGTCCATATATCATGTTTATTTAAAACTATATTTATTCCAGCGCTGTCTGCACTTTTTTGTGTTTGGTTATAGCCATATAAAATAAAATAGTGAAAAATAGTGAAATGGACATATTTTCAAAAAATATATATTTTTTTTATAATGAAAAAAAAAAACAAATATACACACGTTTATTATCAAAAAATATTCAATTAAAATAGTTTCATTAAGTATGAGAATAATTAAAAGAAAAGAAAGCTAATTTTAAAGAAAATGCACTAAAACCTAACATTATTACAAATAACTCGAAATCTACACGTCTGACGTGTGTTGTCCCAACTAAATTTATTTGGGATTATATCAGAGAAATACTAGCTATTATGCAAAAAAGAATTATCGAAATTGTTTCATCCAGTACAAAAAGTTATACGGTAACACACATAAAAAATACAGTCTAATTACAAACCTCTTTATTTTTAAAGTTAGTTAAAAAATAAACTATGTTTGTCATAAAACCAGTTGTCACCTTTTTTCCTAGACCTTTGCGACTAATTAGACATCTTATAGAAAAGCTAACATTCTGCCTGAACATTGAAACTAGGAAAGCTTAGATAACTTAGCTTCTAAGGTATTATATAAAGACTCCAGATGCAGTTAATTTAGTACTTCGTGCTAAACTTTCACCTTGTTTCATGCTACAGTGCCTTGTTCATTCAATGGTTAAATTATGTAAAATAATTGCAGATTTATAGGAAGAGAAATTCTAGCGCTAAGACACTCTGCTCTCTACTTTATGCCGGAGGAATTCAAAGTATGTTATTAATATTTCGTTTCTGATTTTAAGTAAAAAAAAAGGATTTTAATTTCTTCGTTCTCGTAACAGGGCAAAGCGCGGCCATGAGTTCCGTTCGGCGTAGTTTGAGAGAAAGAGGGTAGTAGAAATGTTAAAAGAAAACGGAGTGTCTTGACACTAGGTTCTCTTGCCTCTATGCTGCGTGCGGAATAGTGTGAAGCTATTTTATTTTAACTTAAAAAATAATTCTTCCTATTGGGAATCAAATCCATAGCCTTCGAGCTTATAGTCAGCTGTTCCATAGAGTCCAATCGATAGCCTCAAAAAAAATAATTGCCTTAATCAAATATCAAACCTGGAACCATATATATACTATATGTATAACAACTTGACGCCATCATAATGTATTTGATATATGTGATATTAATAGACTCAAATTTCACTTGGGGGACTATTTTTTATATAATAATTTTGATAACCAGATTACACTAATTGCAGTGTTGAGTTTCACCCTTGTTTATTTTACTAATGGACAGAATTTTATGTATTTTGAAATCTATGAATACTGTTTCATACTTTATTCTGCCTAGGATAGTCGATAGTTAGGGAGAACCTAGTGTTAAGACACTCCGTTCTTTACTTTGAGATATTTTGAGAAGTCTCACTCTCACTCTCAAAGAAAATAAAATTATTTGAACATAATCATTCCCCGTGATGGAATCGAAATTACAATCATTTATATTTATAGTAAAACATTGTCTTATGGCACTATAATGGTCTCAACTCTATGATTACACTGAAAACTACTGAAATTATCAAAAAATAACAAAAATAAAAAAAAATCATCAACTAATTTAAAATTTTAACATAAAAATGATGTTAACACATCATATTAATTGCCATATTAACCGTAAAACATAAATATAGGAAGCCCTCGTAGTACAAACCTAATCATGCTCGGGCAACGATTAAATGAATTTCCACTCGATCGAGCTCGGCCTAAGCTCGTTACTTGCATCGCGTACGTGACTATTTTTACAGATTTACTTTGGTAACTTAAATGAGCAGCCGAGGTACTGATTGCTAATAGGTGCCTTAGTGTGCCTAAGGGCGATGTTTTTGTTAAGAAGGACTTAAAAGGAAGGGAAGGGTTACACTACTTAATACTTTGGCATGCATACGTTCTGATTTATTTTCTATTCGTCAATATTTATGCAAAACATATAATATTTTGGTATTTTTGTATTACTATCTGTATAGTGAAACTAATGGCCATAGAAAGATCATTCACATCATATTTACTTCGGTAAGTTAGCCAAAGAACCGCGGAAGGTTCCCAATGCGGTGGACTGACCAAGTTAAGTCGCTAGTGGGCAGACCAGTAAGAGTGTACCAGAATGTCGTCAAACAGGGAGAAATGGCGCAAAATCGCACGGAGAGCTTTATCTGTCCCAAAGTAATCATATTGACCACGACCACTCTGCCAAGAGGGACACGAAGAAGAAGAGAAGTTACCCGAGGTACTGATTGCTAATGTGAGTAATAGATGCCTTGTGTACCTTAGGGTCGTATTGTTAGCGTTATTGTTGTTAAGAAGGACTTTGACTATATACTTTGGCATGCATGCATTTTTAGCCGACTTTAAAAAAGGAAGGTTCTTAATTCAACTGTTTTTTTTTATATAAAAACTCGTTAATGGATGAATCAATTTCGATAATTCTTTTTTTATATGATAGTTAATGCTTTATGCTGAGGTCCTATTTAAATTTAGTTTAAATCTGACTTGTAGTTTTTGAGTTATCCGTAACAATGCTACTTTTTGTGTATTTTATTTGATGTCGGTATGATATCTGCATGTACAGAATGCTTGCGTTACTGAGTGACTAATAGATAACGTACAGGCGAAGCTAATGGCTATAGAAAGAAATTTGTCATGTAGGCTCCTTCAGAGTGTAGAGAACACTAAAAGTGGTTTTAAAATTCCTATCTACGCAAATTAATGGTATTTGTTCCTCTTTCAATTAAACTATTGATTGGTTCGAGTTGAAATTTGTCAGAAATATAGCTAACACATCAGAATAGCACATACGTTACAAGTTATATATTTTATTTTGTAATGTAGAAAATACAGTTAAGCCAATCGCGTAAGGCCATCGGGGCTCAGTGGACAGCGTCTAACTGTAAACACGACAGGTTGTGGGTTCGATTCCCTCTCAAGGAAACGATTATACATAATTTATTGTAATTTTCCGCTTTGGCAAGGCAAAGCGCGATGACTCAACTCAAAGTAACTCATTAACGGACAAAAAGTGGAAAACGGAGTGTCATGACACTAGGTTCTAAGAATCTATATGAAAAACGATCAGAAAATCACCAATATGTTTATCTTCTATACTGGCTATTTAAACAACGAGTTAGAAAGCCACAGTCAATGAGATTGTCCTAGAAGCCATAATCGCAATCCAGTAAGCAAATCGTTTTCCGATTTGCCTCCATTTGTGTATCCGGGAACTAAGAAAGATGGTAACACGGTAATAGAACAACACTATACGTACGTTAAAAAGTATAGCTTAAGAAATTACACATTATGTTATACATATGTTTTTTTTGCGATCAGAGAGAAATTAGTTCTCCTTGAATTTCCTTTTGAAATCGAAACATGCGTGTTGAGTGGCTTTGGCCTACCAGAACGGAGAAGTGAATATAATTAAAATAAAATTATTTATTCGAGTGGGAGTCAAACCCACAACTAATCACTTTTACAGTCAAACACTTTACCACTGTGCCTCTGAGGCCTAAACATAGATAATATACATAATGAGAATACAGAAAACTTAGTTTAAACAGCGTTAATAAATAAACAGGTAATAATAAGATTTATTAATAATTATGCCCGAATTTCACAAAAAAATATAAATTGTAACCAATGCGTTCTTCTTATATGTAAGCTATATTACTGTATAAATTCATCAAAATCAGTACAGTAGTTTTTGCTCGAAAAAATAGAAAACACCTATCTGTCCTCACAAAGTATATCTCTATCGGGCATATTAGTAGGACCGAAGTGACAAAATGTTTACTATAATGAATTTTGCCCTTTCCTTTGGCACCTTATTTACAAGCGTTAAAATGGGTATTGACCAGTCCAGACATTGTCTTCACAAAGGTTAATCAATATGGTTCGTGCCATTTAAAGTGTCATTTAAATAATATAACCTACATTTAATAATGGCCATCCCTTCTTCGTAAATAAGTTTTTTTTAGCTACACGCTATATCCCGCACATATGGTAGGAGGTTAGGCAGAGGGGACCCGAGAACCTAGTGTTAAGATACTCCGTTCTCTTTTAACATTTCCGTTCCTCATGTTCCATCTAAATTCGGGACATTACGTGTTGAATGGCGGAACTTAACGCCACACTTTTTCGTCCTAGAGCAAAGAAATAATAATTGTGCCCTCGAGTGGACTCAATAGTCTATAACCACATTTACGGTCTGCCACTGTCCCTCTGCGCTATGATGGTCAGTAATTTTATTATATTATACTATCCGATATTTAAAAAAAAGGTTACAAGGCCTCGGTAGCGCAGTAGGCAGCGCGTAAGTCTCATAATCTTAAGGTCGTGAGTTCGATCCTCACCCGGGGCAATATTTTTTATTAGAGAAAAATATAAAGGGAGTGCAGTGGGAGTATTATATATGAAATGCGTGAAAATATTTAGACTGAATATAAATATTTTTGACTTGTTTATATTTTAATGTTTATTGTTCAGATTCACGTTTGTTCGTGCATGGCAGTGTAGTGTAAGGTAGTGGTAGGGAGAACCTAATCAAGATTCTCTGTTCTCCGACCGAACTCGTGTCACGTAAAACGAATTGCGTGTCGATTTCCGGAACTTAACGCCGAATTTTAATTTACCAAAGCAATAAATGAAAATAATTTGAATATTATCATTCTGCCGAGTGAGAATCGACCCATTGCGGTTTTACAGGCAGACGCTGTTCCACTATGATTCATTGATAAGTATTTATTTTTAAAGAATGGAACTGAAAGCTATATTATTTTTGATGCAATTTATTTAATTTTAAACAATCAATCTATAAAGGTCTAATAATTTTAATAATTTCTACGAAACTAAAAACAAGCTATTATATTTACAAATTTCATCACGAAGGTGTACGGAAACTCCAACGAAAGGGGTCATTATCGACTCACAACTATTACAGGGTCCATTCGCTATCGCCCAAGATTGATGGGCAGTGGCTTTCACGAGGCCATTTCATTCACTCCAAGATACAAATGGCCGACGTGTTCAGCAAAACGGATTGGCTCTAAGTTTACTTATATTGGCTTAAACATTCTGTTAATAGCACGCAGCTACACGGTAACGTAACACGCAAGTTGAAATGTGTTTTTTAAGTATTTTATACTTCGTATCCAAGTTTTATGGGGCAAAAGTCTTAGTCGATTTTGTTTTAATGTTCGATTTTGGATATATGGCTGGGTATTTTTAAACGGCTTGTAAAAGAAGATGGATAGCAATTCGATTGTATTCTTTTTGTGTATAGTTTTTTACTGGGTGAAACAATTTTGATGATTCTTATTTATGTGATAGCTAGTGCTTCTGCTGATGTGGTTTTATTTTTAAAATCAGTTAAGATTTGATTTTTAACTTCACGCTGTATCCCGCATATAGCAGGGTAGGCAGAGGGAACTAGAGAATCTAGTGTTAATACACTCATTCTCTTTCAGCAATTTCATTCCCCACTTTCCGCTGAATTGAGACAATGCGTGTTAAGTGGCGGAACTCAACGCCGCGCTTTGCCTTGCTACCAAATCCAGGAAATAAAAAAATCCATTTTCTGGAGTGGGAATCGATCCCACAACCTGTCGCGTTTACAGTCGCACACTTGTGCCTCTGCGCCACGACAGGCGTATAGTTTGCCATATGCCCTGAAATTGAAATATAACTTAGAACACAACTTCATGCTTTCTACATACCACGTTTGACGTAAATACAAGTATTGCGTATCGTAAGACCAAAGTAAACCCTTCAAACTGTTTTGTCTCAAACCAAATGAAATGTATGTAAAGAGCTTTAACATCCACAAACATATTTAGGAGACGGAATGGTAATTAAAAGGACGACCATAGAATTCAATGTGTGTAATAAGCCTTGGGACAAGGCCATAAGAGCATACCTTTTCCCTACGTTATCTTTGAACGTACATATGTAATACATTTGATTTTTTAAAGTTAAGATTATTTACGCCTGTCGTGGCGCAGAGGCACAAGCGTGCGACTGTACACGCGATAGATTGTGAGTTCGATTCCCACTCCAGGAAGTGTTAGTATTTTCATTTCCTGGGTTTGGTAACAAGGCAAAGCGTGGCGTTGAGTTCCGCCACTCAGCACGCAATGCCTCAATTTGGTGGAAAGCGGGGAACGGAGTGTCTTAACACTAGGTTCCGTCTGCCTACTCTGTTATATGCGGGATAAAGCGTGAAGCTATGTATGTATGTATGTATGATAGATTATTTATTTCCCATAAAACCACATAGTAGGATAAATAAAGAGAAGTCAGTGTCACTCCGTTCGCATCTTTCCGCCAAAAACCAAGACGTTAAGTTAAGAGATAGTTTACACTGCCACGCCTTATCTTACTAAAGTGGGGAAATGAAATCGAACCCACAACTAACTTACCGTCAGATGGCTTCAATTCAAAGTTTGCTAGGTAATAAAAATTCTTACCACTATCATTACGGAGTTGAGAAATTGAATGGCTCTCGGTGATAGGTGTAGGCATATATCCTAATCGACTAATATAAATATATTAAAAAAACCGATTATTTTGAAAAACCGGCGTTAAGTTCCGCCACACTATACGATATATTTCTAAAAGGCGGAATATTTTCCGCGGATCACGTTTTTTAATACTAAATTCTGCCAGATGCCTAAAAAAGATAAAAAAAAAACCAATTTCATCAATTTTTTAACTTTAGAGTTTCCAGAATAATAAATGCTTTCCATTGTCAGCAGATTTCGACAACAGGCGAACTATAATAAAATTCAAAAGACTTTTAATTATAACACCCCTTCGTCATTGCTTTGAGACGACGATCGATGATTTTCTCTTTCCCCGGCGTCTTGTCTCAATGATTTTCAAATTTTCATAAAGTAATTGTAAGGTGAATTTTAAAAATATGCTTTTGTTAGGTAATTTTTTATATTATATAAGTTACTTTTCAAAGGCCATTTGTGAGACTGTAAACGAGATAGGTTGTGGGTTCGATTCCCACTTCAGGGAAAGAATATTAATTTTTTATAATAATTCATATTTAGTATTTATATTTCCACGCTCTTGTAACAAGGCAACGCGGTGTTAAGTTCCGCCACTTAGCGCGTATTTCCTGAATTTAACGGAAAGCTTAAGCGGGGAACGGAAATCTTAACACTAAGTTCTCAGGTTTGGTTCTCTTGCTTACCCTGCTATGTGCAGGATACAGCGTGAAACTAAAAAACGTTAATTTTTGTTTCATTATATATGTTTTTTTATGTAAATTATTTTCTGTTTTACTATTATTGTATACTAATGTTAAGCAAAGTAGTTTCTTATTTATTTGTACGAGGCAACATAAAATATAGCTTCACGCCTTTTCGCATAAAGCAGAATAGTCAGAGAGTAACTAGAGTTAAGACACTCCTTCGACCTTTTCCGAATTCGGGACATGCCGTAACTCAACGCCTTTTTGTCTTACTAGTTTTAAATGCTAATAAATAAAGTTAACATTTTAACGCCTGTTGTGGCGCAGAGGCACAAGCGTGCGACTGTAAACGCGACAGGTTGTGGATTCGATTCCCACTCCAGGAAATGGAATTTTCATTTCCTGGGTTTGGTAACAAGGCAAAGCGCGGCGGTGAGTCCCGCCACTCAGCACGCAATGCCTCAATTCGGTGGAAAGTGGGGAACGGAGGGTCTTAACACTAGGTCCCCTCTGCCTACCCTGCTATATGCGGGATACAGCGTGAAGCTATATATGTATGTACATATGTACATTTTTTTCTAGTGACAGATCTAGATTTAATGTATTATTATGAAAAACAAATAAGTATTTTTACACAAAACATTGCATTTCTTATAAAAAACCTTGTAAGTTTTTTTTTTGGAAGAGAATTTTACCCAAATTCAGAATTGAGATTTAAATATTGTTTGAGAAAAATATTCCATGACGTATGTCATAAGTTTACAAATGTTAAATGAATTTTGTTAATACTCGAGGATTCTTTGGAAAACAATTTAACTTCACAATTGCTTCTTACTTTTGAAAACATTGAATTCATACATTTTATATATGTATGTTAAACCTCTTATAATCTTTAATCTTTTCTTTTTAAATCATTAAAACTACAGTTCTCTATAATATAACTATCAATAGTGGCAAGAGAGGTAGGGGAGACCTCAGTTTACCTTCGAGAACTGATATTGGAGGAAGGTCACTTAAAAAGCATGAGGACCCCTCGGAGGGCATGTATGAAGATGTTAATGACTGTGGACGGCGAAAGAGGTATGCAGGAACCGAAGCATTTGGCGCTCGGTTCTTTCTGACAATCCCGCTAGGGACAAAGCATGAAGATAAGTATGTTAACTATCAATAAATATATACATGTTTAATAATTAAAATTTTACCAAAAAAAAAAACTAACTTCAAAGAGAATGTACTAAAATTATTACGAATAACTCAAAAAACATTTGTCACATCTTAACGAAGTTTAAATAAAACCAAATTAAATTAGCACTAGCTAAAAAAAAGATCACCAGCAAAAATTGAGAATGAGATTGCTAAAAAACCATCATGCATATATACCGGTTTCTCTAAATATACCAGCTTTTTTAAATAGATCGGCTTCCCTAAATATATCGGCTTCTCTGAATACGTCGGCTTTTCTAAATATACCGGCTTTTTTTAATATACAAATTTTCACCCCTCACCACTGGAAGGTAATAACAGCATAGGTTATAACCGATTACCAGTAGAGTAACACTAAACAGTGTAAACACGGAAATGCCTATATCTGATTACATGCGAGTTAGCAACAAGCTCGCCGCATCGTAACAAACTTAGTTTGCTAGCATAATCATAGCTGGCTTTGCATATTCTGCATTGTTAGTACAAATTCATAGTGATACTGTTAAAATAATGCAATTTTTTTATTTTTTAAGTTTTTATGTCGCCGTTTTAGAATAGTTTTTAGATGTCTGTCGTGGCGCAGAGGGTGACTGTAAACGCGACAGGTTGTGAGTTCGATTTCTACTCCAGGAAATGTAAATTTTAAATAATATTATGACTTTTATTTCCTGGGTCTGATAATAAGACAAAGTGCGGCGTTGAGTTCCACCACTCAGCACGCAATGCCTCAATCTGGCAGAAAGTGAAGAACGCAATTGTTGAAGAACAAATTATGTTTCATTTACCTAGAGAAGCCGTCGCGGCGTAGGAGCAATTATTATATTTAAATTAGTACGACAAAGTGCGGCGTTGAGTTCCGCTAATTAGCTCACAATGTCTCGAATTCAGGTTGAAAGCGGTGACGTAGTGTCTTGACACTAGGTTCATTCTGACTACCGTTGTGCTATTCGGGATAAATTGTGAAACTGTAAATGTATGTTTCATTTACTAAGCTCTTTGCTAACATATGTTAGAATAAATTCAATTTTGAAAATAAATTCAATTCGTTTTTTAAATATACTCAATTTTAAACATTGTATTCAATTTCAAGAAAAAATATATGCATGTAAAGAAAAAAATGTTCCGAAAGATTGATATCTTCCCATAAATAAAAATATACGTATTTAGATAGTTACAACAGAGTTTGATGATTATAATTATTATAAAATAATTTTGCAGTTATATTGTCACTATAAATTTAAAGTACCGTGTACCTTAGCCAATATAGATTTTTTTACGAAATTTCATTGATTTCAGCATTTATTCCATCACTCAACACACAAGTCCTTAAATTCGGACGGAAAGAAGAGGACAGAGTGTCTAGACACTGAGTTTCTGATTCATGATATACGAAACAAGGCTTGAAACCGGATTATAATATCTTATGTTTCAAAGTCAAATAGCAAGGCCTCGGTAGCGCAGTAGGCAGCGCGTAAGTCTCATAATCTTAAGGTCGTGAGTTCGATCCTCACCCGGGGCAATATTTTTATAATATTTTCGTTAAGTTTTATTAGAAAAGTATATAACGCAAATATAAATATTTAAGAAATGTTTGCAAATTTATATCTGTAATATTTTTGTGTCCAATTGTTAGTTTATTTTGAATGATATTGTAATAAAATTATGATAATTTTATGACATAGCGAATATTATGTTTTTAATAATTTATCACATTTCACAGCTTTACGGTTATCTTCTATCCTTAGCAAAATAGCCAGAGAGGGACAAGGTGAGAGGGTCAAGGGTTAAAACACTTTGTTCTCCAATTTCCTGATTCAAGACACTACGTGTTGATTGGCGGAACTTAACGCTGTGCTTTGTATTAATACCACGGGTATATGAAAATAATTCAAATATTATCATGACCCGGAGTGGGAATCGAACCCACAACATATCATGTTTACTTTTAGGTAATGTTCCACTGCGCGGCATTGGTAAGAGCTTTTCACATATATATTTTTTTACATATATATTTAAAATAAAAAATTTAAATAAAATTCATAGCTATTTGATATAAACGTTTAGCTTAGTTAGAAGAGCACTTGCGCTTGTCATATACGAGCATAAGCTTATAATAAGCTATTTGAAATTAATATTTTAAATTATAAGAATATTTTCAGACACAATTTATATTTTCTCTTTGAATAATTAGTTTTTGTTAAATCATTTAATTATAAAAAGACTGGATTTGAATAAGTTATTGAAGAGAAAGGAAATTAAAATATTAAATAGTATTTAGCATTTTCATTTCTTCGCTCTGGTAACAAGGCAAAGGTTGGCGTTGAGTTCCGCCACTCAGCACGCAGTGCCTCAATTCAGTGGAAAGTGGGGAACGGAAATGTTAAGAAAATGATAAATTTCCGGCTACCTGACTCTCTAAGGAAAAAAAAATTAAAAAAATATGTATATAATTTGTGTACCAGCCAAAATCTGCGTATCTCTTTTACGGTAGAGGTTAACTGGAAGAAATCACCTATGATGATAAGGCTGCCTTTACACCAATGTTTGCAATATATATACAATAGACATTTATATATATTTTTGTTGAACAATATTGGTGTGATGAAATGTTAAATAATAAATAATAATTATTATATATTAGTTCCAACCTTTAAAAGGTTTTATTTAGAGCTTTGCGAGCTTGCAGAGCTTTTTTTCTTTATTTTCTTTTTTATATTCATTCACTGCATTCTTTATTTTAAGTGATTTCTTTCTCCGTTATTCCTTCCACAAAGCATATGCAAATACGCAAATTCCTGAATTAATTCCTTTCTTATTTTCCTACAACTTTATGTCCCATAAAACCGAGTGTCTCCACAAGAGTTAATACTGTAGCAAAGAAAATAATAGATTAGCTATCTGTCTGATTATGCAGCGTTTAAATTACCGATACCGAATTAATACGGAAGCAGCTGCGGGTAATGTTCATTACCATAGAGTAAGGTTGTATAGAGAGTATTTTAGTAATATTTTAAATACAAAAGGTTGTATGTTTTTCATGTTAAAATGACTGAATGAATTTAGATGAAACTTTACAATTATATAGTTTGTATATTAGAATAAAATATAGAGTACAATTTTTAAAGATTTTGCCTAACATAGTATATCATAAATTATGTTTATATATATTCAAGTACTTATACTCTCTCTATACATACTACAAAATAATTTGTGGTCATATTATGACCACCTTGTATACACCTACAAATATCTACGATCTACATATATAAAACAAATACAAATAGAACAAATCGTCATATTCAAATTATATTTTTTATAATAAACAAATAACTTCACGCTGTATCCCGCATATAACAATGTAGGCAGAGGGAACCTAAGAACCTAGTGTTAAGACACTCTGTTCCCCACTATCCGCTGAACTAAGGCGTGCTGAGGGGCGGAACTCAACGTCGCGCTTTGCCTAGTTACCAAACCCAGGAAATGAAAATAAACTTTTTTTATTTCCTAGAGTGTGAATCGAACCCACAACTCGTCGCGTCACAACTGGCGTTATCTAATTTTTATATTGACTTAAATTATTTTTTACATTAGAATTTTTAAATCTATCTATAAAAATCAACCCAATCTAGTCTTTACTAGAAAAACTCAGCTTAGTAGTTGGAAAGACAGAAAAAGGATGAAGAAAACCAATAAAGGGAATAGTAAATTTTTTATAGCTTCCGTTATGACCAATCAATTGCTATCCTATTGTCATGTTTACAATACTATCCAAGTATTGGACTAGGTTTATTACCTAATTAACTGGAATGTTTGTAATAAAGTAATATTGAGTAAAATTCTAGCAATATAAAAGCACAGCGTTGAGTTCCGCCTTAACACTCAATGTCTAGATTTCTGATGGAACGGAATGTCTTGACATTACGTTCACTCTACCCTGATATGTGGAATAAAGCGTACATACATACAAACATACATAGCTTCACGCTGTGTCCGGCATATAGCAGGTTAAGCAGAGAGATCCTAGTGTTAAGGCACTCCGTTCCCAACTTTCCGCCGAATTGAGGCTTTGCGTGCTGAGTAAGGATAAAGCGTGAAGTCTTTTTTTGTTTAAATTCAAAAGATATTTATATATTTTCATACTAATAAATATGAGGTTCGATAAATTATTTTCATTTCTCCTCTCCAGAAGTAGTCTTTGACTTTGACTTTGAGTACGTTCAGCATATCGTGTTAAAAATGAAAATAATAATATATAAATAAAGAAATAGCTAGAATAATGACATGTATCCTACATATTAAATTAAGTGACGTTGAACGTAATTGTTATTTGCCATATGTTTGAATAAAAATATATGTGTACCAGGCGTGAATATGTTGATAAATGGAACATTAATACTTTTCAAGCTAGTTTCAGTTTTATCTGTAAGTTCTATTTTTACTGTTTGTTCTTCGTTTCAGCTTTGAACATTGTTATATAGAATTGGGTAGATAGAGAGGTACTTGGATAGTAGAGGTAAGTGGAAATGAATTTTAAAGGATCCCTTAACCTTCCAAAAGTTCCAATTGTGAATCAAATGAAACCATGTACTCCTTAGGAGTTTTTCTTATGTTATGTTTTTAGATCATCTGACGCATAGGCCTCGGTAGCGCAGTAGGCAGCGCGTAAGTCTCATAATCTTAAGGTCGTGAGTTCGATCCTCACCCGGGGCAATATTTTTTTTAATATTTTACTTTATTTTTTACAATATTTTTGTGTTTTTTTGTAGATGCAGTATATCTTTACAAAATTATTTCGTTCATATGTATTATGATCTGCTTATATTTTTAATGTTGTAGATTAGTTTATTTAAAGGAAAAAATCGTAGATATAAGATGAAATATTTAATTAAATTATGATGTTACATAGTAGACGATGTATTTTATTGATATATTTTTTGTACAATCAAATCACAAAATCACGGAAGATCTTGATATTCGAATAAAAAATCAGAGAGCCTGTGTTTGAAATTTGTTTATCTAATAAAAGAATTTGTCGAATTTCAAAATATACGCGATTATTCCGATTAAAGTAGTTTCATTTGGAATATGTAATGATCACAAAAGCACACGAAAGAGCTGTCTAAAAGACAGAAAAATAGATAAAATTCTTTATGTATGCCCTCAACACGCTATGTCCGAATCCAGGCAGAAAGCGGCAAACGGTGTATCTTCACACTAGATTCCTTCTGACTACCATGCTGTACCCTGATAAAGAGCGAAGCGGCTTTTTTTTAATATTCAATTAATTTCACGCTTTATCCCTAACGCGATAGTCAGAGACAACGAGTCACGCTGTAGCCTGCATATAGTAGGGTGGGTAGAGGGAACCTGAGAACCTAGTGTTAAGACACTCCGTTATTTTTCAACAGTTCTGTTCCCCACTTTCCACCGGATTAAGGCATTTTAATACTAATAGTATAAAAGTGTGAAGGAAATCATAAAACATTTTGTCTCATAACAAAGCTACTCTATGACTTAAAGTACGGTTGGGAGGCTCTTCCAGCAAGGATCCTTGACTTCGGCCTGCGGTACGTAGCGGGTTAATTCGGTCATCGCTTCAAGTACAAAGTATAGATACCAATTATACGCCTTTGTTTGCTACCAACGTTATGTTAATTGACCCTGTAGGGTAAGAGTTTGGAAATGAAATGTGAATATTGAACGCTTTTGTCTTTAAATTGTTTATTTATTCTAGCTAAATAGATGTGTAAGTTAAACGTTGCTAAGCAACGTGTATGTTACATATGTTTTCATTAAAGCAAACCAAAGATTTTTTTCACGTTTTAATATAATTATAAAATTATCTATATCATTTTGTTGATTCATATATTCATATTCATACTTTTCTAGCAGAACAAGATGAAATCGAAAACCTAGTTTCGAAACACTCCGTTGTCTATCAAATCAAAGCTATGCGTAATGGACAATGGAAAAAAGTTTAGAATAAACTTACTAATTAAAAAACATATATCCTTAAAATTATATCTACCATAGCATTAATTGTAAACGCAATTGTAGGTTCGATCCCCATAAAAGGTAATGCCCAAAATATTCAATTCTTTCTCCCGCTCTGATAAAACAAAACGCGGTGTTGTGTTCCACACGCAATACCTTAATTCGGGCGTAGAGTGAAGAAATAAGTGTTTTGACACTACATTCTCTGCATACAAAAGAAAATTAAGTAAAAAAAATAGTATCATAGCTATTTATTTACTTAACCCCTTGCCTTACGATTTAATTTCGAAGAAACATTCGTGCTTTGCAACTCTGTGCGGGTGTTATCAGAAAATAAAACTAAAATATTTTAACTTTAATAAGTATATTTATAAAAATATGGATTTTATTTAATCTGTAGAAAAACATATTTATAAAATAATGACAAAAGTATAATTTGGCACAGAAAATGTTTGCGGGCGACACTCGTCATTCCCACTTAAGGGCTTAATAACATTTAAAAAAAAGACTTGAATTTTTTATACATATAATATTAAAAAATATTTATAAGTATGCCACTTAAAAATACTTTAAGAACTTAAAATAACTCTAAAATCTGAAATTAGAAGGTCATAAACACAGCTTAGACATAAGTAGTGCTAAGCTGAGATTAGTCTGGATAAGGGACATCAATTTACGATAGTAATTAAGATAAGGCACGTACGGGAAGAATCGGAAAGGGGACATATCAATTACTCCTACAAGCCTTTCGTTCCATTTGCTCTTTGGAAATAGCGTGTTAAATCTATGAAGTATTTTTAATGATGCTTTGTATAGATATTCTGGTTTATATTCTTTTTTCTTCTTAGTTTATTACTGTTTTGCACATGGAAGAGTAGTTAGAGAGAAGAGTGTCAAGACCCTCCGTTAATAGTTGTCTTCCAGAATTCAAGATTTCAAATGACGGGACTCAATGCCACTGACCCATTAATGCCTTCTTGATAACTGGAAATGATTATATTCAAAATATTTTCATTTCTCCGCTCTGGTAGAAGGTGACGACGTTGAGTTTCGCCATTCAGCACCTAATGCCTCAATTCGACGGAAAGTGGGGAACGAAACGAACGCATATAGTCTTAACACTAGGTTCTCAGGTTCCTTCTGCCTACACTATAATGTGTGGGATACAGGATGAAGAAAAAAAACATTTTTACCTAGTAGGAATCAAACCCACAACCAACCACGTTTACACTTAAGCACTATCCTTCAAGAAATAGTTCATGTATCACAATATTTTTACAAAATAATGTAACTAAGTAAAGAAGTGTTTACTCGTAGCAATTTCGTAGCGTCGTAGCACTTCGCTAAGAGTAAGATGACATGACATCGCAAATGCAAGAAGTAATACCTGTTAGCAACAAAGTAAGCTATCCTTATTGGCTTAATCCAACGTTACTATCTTGTTACTTTCTGTATGTCGACTAAGGGCTTACTTAAGTGTCCCTTTTTACCAACTTCAAAATAGGCGGAGGTTATCAATTCGGCTGTTTTTTATTTAATGTCGTAGTTTTTGAGTTTTGCGTAATAATTATAGTTTTTAATGCAATTTTTTTGAAGTCGGTCGTCGTTTTTTTCGACGTTAAGTCGTTTTTTTATTTTTTTTATTTTAAATTAAAATAAAAATCTTTATGTCGACTAAGGGCTTACTAAAATGTTCATTTTTAGAATTTCTTATATAAGCTGTTGTAACTAAAATGTACTGTACGTATGTACGCGTATATGATATAGCTTAGTGTATAGCTTATAGCTTAGTGGACATGATTTTTTAAACTACTTAACGATCGAAAAAGGAGGAAGTTATCAGTTTGATTGTATTTTTAATTTTATATGTGTTGGATCAAATGAGTAGTTTTTGAGTTTTGCGTAATAATTATAGTTTTTGATGCAATTTTTTTAAAGTCGGTTTTCGTTTTTTTGTTTTTTTTTAAATTTTAATTTATCTTTATGTCGGCTAAGGGCTTTCTAAAGTGTTAGTTTTTAAAATTTTATAAAAATTGTTGTAACTTAAAAAAATACTGTAGAAAGTAAGCTCTTATTGACTTAATCCAACGTTACTATCTTGTTACATTCTATATGTCGACTAAGGGCTTACTTAAGTGTCCCTTTTTACCAACTTCAAAATAGGCGGAGGTTATCAATTCGGCTGTTTTTTTATTTGTATTTGTGTTAGATCTGATAAGTAGTTTTTGAGTTTTACGTAATAAATATAGTTTTAGTGAATTTTTTTTGAAGTCTGTTATCATTTTTTTTTTATTTTAATTTATGTTTTCGACTAAGGGCTTACTATCTTTAGGGGCATGCTATTTTTTAGAATTTTATATAAATTGTTGTAACTAAAAATGTACATTACATATTATAATATATAGCTTAGTTGACATGACTTTTAAAGCGACTTAATGATCGAAAAAAGAGGAAGTTATCAGTTTGAAAGTTTGGGGTAGTCAAAAACTTAATGTCAAGATACTCCGTTCTCTACCTAATAAATTCCATTTATTGGATGACAATTTTGATGATTATTTTATAAGATAGCTAGTGGTTCTGATATGATTTCACATAAATTTAATTTGGCTTTGTCAAATAATTTAACTTACTCATAATAATGTCACTTTTTATTACATTTTATTTAAAATCAGTCATAATTCCTCTTTCTTTTTTGAAATTGGTTAAAAATAACAATATAAATATACTCATGTTTGTAACAATTTCAACAAAATGGCATGTTGTAATGAAACTAGAAACTGATACAACCATATTCGTTTACATAGTAAATGAATTGAAAACAAGAACTCTGATTTGATGAACACATATTTAGAATATCTAATAATTTATAACTGCGTTGATTGTTATTATATATATAGTGATTTTTTATAAATTTTATTTATATATTACAGGGATTTTTTAATTTGGGATGCACTGTACAATTCAATGATTATGGGTTCGATTCCCATTCAAGGAAGTATATACATAAGGAAGTACATACATATGCTGTATCCCGCATATAGCGGGGTACCTAGAGAGAACCTAGCGTTAACACACCCCGTTCCCCACTTTCCGCCGAATTGAGGCATTGCGTGCTGAGTGGTGGGACTTACTTTGCCTTGTCATTAATGAACAATTCCATTTCCTGGACTGGGAATCGAACCCACAACCTGTCGCGTTTACAAACATAAAAAACATAAAAAAAAACATATGAACTCAAAACTTCATTTTTTCGAAAATCGGTTAAACATACTCAAAACACGATATTTTCACGGTTTCTTCAAGAACTTTTTTCTAAGTCAAATCAGCGTTTAACAAAAGGATCCATGTTTTATTTATTTAATGCCCAGTTAAGCAGAAATCAGGTCCCAAATAAATAATGTATGATGGTAGCAATGTTGATTTATCTAGTAAAATGTGATGACTAAATACATCTAGCTGTTCTAAAGCTAAACTAATACCAACAATGGGGAGTTAAGCAATTTGCACGCAATTTCGTGTTGTAGTTCTATTGGTGGACGCTAGATGGCGTTGTTTTTGGAATAGAATTAATTAATTTATTATATTTTATTTTAAATATATTTATTTTAAATAGTAATAAATTATATTTTATTTTAGTAATAATTGATTTGTAATTTTCAATTGTCGTAGTTATATAGTCAGATATATTGTCATTTGTTCTTATTTCTTGTTTTGGTAGCATATTATTAATATAATATTAAAATATAAATAGAAAAATATAAAAAAAAAAAAAAAAATTGGGTATGTAGCAATTTTTAGTAAATTTTTTAAACCGCGTTTTATGTAACAAATCATTCGAAAGCCTTCAATATCTACCAGGCGTGAATAAATTGATAAGTTTTGCAAATTCAATTTTATAAGATCAATATTGTGGCGCTGTGGGCAGTATCTGACTATAAAGGGTTCTAGGTTCGATTCCCACTCGGGGGAAAGATTATAATTAGATTATTTTCGATTGTAACGCCTATGAAAAAATATTATTTTTGATTTATCAATATATTCACGGCTGGTACAGTTATATTTACAAGAGTGCGATTTGAATCTTCAACCATGTTCGTCTTAATTATGATTTTTTTAATCATCTTCACACTTTATTCCGCATAAAGGGGTAATCACATAGAACGTAGAGTCCAGACACTCTTTTCTCTAGTTTCTGTCTGAATTTCAGACATTGCCTGTTGATTAGCGCAACTTACCGCCGCACTTTGTCTACCGAGGGAATGAAAATAGTTTGAGCATAACTCATCATCGAACCCCCAAACGTTGTGTTTACTCTCAAACTCTATCCTACTGCGCTACAATTTACTTTATTTATACTTTTAATATAGTCATATAAGACTTTATTAATATTTCTCTTTTCTTTATTATAATTCTTTTGTTTGGTGGTAGGAGGTTCGTCCTCCGACTGGCTCGCGACCACTATCATGTCAAAGACGAACCGCCAAATATCTTATGATGTGTTCCGGTTCGATGGCATGTAAGCCAGGTTTTCCCCTTTCCCACCCATCCTTTCCCCAAAATGTGGTGGTTCCGATAGCGGACTACTACATTATCCTCCCTTTCCATCTGTATCCTCTAGGTTGGCAACGCATCTAGTACATCTCTTGTGTTGTAGATGTTCATGGGCGAAGGTAACCACTTACCATCAGGCGGTCCTTCTGCTCGTTTGCCATCCGGTATCCATAAAAAAAAAAAAAAAATACAACAATCTTTCCGGATATAACTCATTTCCTGTATCGAGTATGCAGCTAATTTGCTATTAGCGGTGGACCATATATATATTATCACCCATAGCCAGGTAGCCAGGAAAAAACTAGTGACAAGACACTCCGAATTTCAGTTCCCACCCGAATTTTTAGACGTTGAAAGGTGAAACTCAATACCGTACTTTGTGGAAATAAAAATTATTCAAATATAATCCTCTGAGCTTTGGATCAAACCCAAAACCACTGTGTTCACAATCAAATGTTCCACTGCACTATTATGGCCCTTAATAATAAAAGTTATTTCATACTTTATTAATAATTCAACAATCTTTCCGGATATAGCTCATTTCCTGTATCGAGTACAGAGCTAATTTGCTAGAGATTAGCGGTGCGCCATAAATATAGTGTTATGTGATTTATTTGTCATCCGGGCGCATTTCCACCCCCGATATTATCTATTGGGATGTTAATCACATTTATTTATTGCGTATAGGCAACTCGCTAAAAACTAATCAGTGGGGTTTGGAAGGAATTTTCGTTATTGCTTAGTTTTAGATGTGTTTATATTAAAAAGGTGGTGGTGGTGAAGTGGAACAGCTTCTGATTGTAATCGTGATTGTAGTGGGTTTGATTCCCTCTCGGAGGAATGTTTATATTTTATTATTCTCCGTGCTGATAATAGGAAGCATGGTATTAAGTTCAATCAGTCCAATTCAGGAACTGATTATAATGACTCTAGTCAGATAGACTATATGGAAAAAAGCATGAAGCTGAAAAAAATGTACACCTAATTTTTTCTTTAAATAAAATTTATTAAAAATAAGAAAGAAACAAATTTGTTTTTTTTTACCGATTTCAAGATAGAGGAAATAATCAATTCAACTGTATTTTTTTTCTGTTTTACAACATAACTTTTTAATGGCTGAACCAAATTTGATAATTAATATATTTTATATGAGATAGTTTCTGATGAAACCATTCATTTAAATTAGTTAAGTTCTAAGAAGTAGATTTGAGTTACTTATAGTATACTGGTACTCTTTAGTTCATTTTATATGAAGTTGGTTTCCCTTTTTTGTTCAAATTGTAATTATTTAGCTTTACGTAACAATCGCATGTATCCGGATAGTTAGAAAGATCTTAGTGTTAAGACACTCCGTTCTCTATTTTTGCAATAGAATTTGTTTTTAAAATATTTTTGTATTGAGGCCTGTCGTGACAAAGAGACATAAGCGTATGACTGTAAACGTGACAAGCTGTGGGTTCGATTCCCACTCTAGGAAATGAAAATATTAAACATATATATTAATTAATATTTAGTACCAAATAATTTTTAATATTTTACTTTAGTATTATCCTCGCTCTGGTAACAAAGGAAAGCGTGTTGAATTCCGCTCCACTAAACGCACAGTCTCAATTCGGCGGATAGTGATGAAAATGTTAAAAGGGAACGGAATTTCTTAACACTAAGTTCTCTGGCTCTCTCTGCCTGCCCTGCTATGTGCGAGAAAAGACACGCTAAAACGTTTTTATATATTAAGATAATAAATTCACATGGTAGGTACTATGTAGGCACCATAAATTTGCAACGGGTAGCACTATTTCTGCAGGTTATTCGGTGGCAGATCTTTTAAGCGAAGTTAACTTATGGCCGTATAAACCAAACTGGAAAATGTTGAATACGTGTAAAAAATGGTTTGGTAAATTAAATATTTAGAATATTTTATAATTATTTTTTTTTAACTTCACGCTGTATCCCGCATATAGTAGGATAGGCAGAGGGAACCTGAGAACCTAGTGTTAAGACACTCCGTTCTCTTTCAACAAATCCGTTCCCCACTTTCCGCCATATTGAGGCGTTGTGTATATTTTATAATGTAACGACATATTTTTTATAATACACACAATCCAATTTTTTTTTTATCCATAAAAAAAAAAAAAAAAATCCTTTTAATATTAGTCTCTAGACAATGTAAGTGGTTTTTTAATGGTAATTTAAACAAGTAATATAAACATATTGAGTAAGTATAATTTAATATTTAAAGAAATATATATTTCCACTTACGCTTTTCCCCGCATATCAATGGGTCAGAGGACCCAGTGCCAAAGCACTTCTTTTTCCATTTAGTAGCGGAAAGTATCAAGATTTCTAAAACTTTTGATTTGTTTTAAGTGGTGGAACGGAATTGTTAAAAGAGAGTGGAGTGTCTTAACACTAGGTTCTCTGGTTCCCTCTGCCTACCCTGCTATATGCGGGATACAGCGTGAAGTTAAATAAAAAAAAAAAAACTTTACGCCGCCTTTTGTCTTACCATAATGTAACAATTTAAATATAAATAATCCCTAGAAAAAAATATTTAGTGCAATATATTGTAATATATTATAATGATAATACGTGAAGGAAAAATCTTGAGATCCCTTTTCATGAAAACTAAGAGGACGGAGGAGAAAAAATGCAGAAAACCAGATTCTTTTTAATATACCATATGTTTGACATACACTTTTGTATAAAGTGACATATACGTTGCTATGGAAACGAATATTTTACATGTCAATAGGACTACTAGTTAGTCCTAAATGACTACCAGACAACATTAGTAACTTTTGTATTTTAACTTTCAGTATTTTAATTATGTTAAAAAAAAGTATGTCTTGTCCCTATAATTGCATGTGGTGTTCACCTTAAAAGGTGAATGCATTTAGCTATAAGAATAACAAAAAGAGAAACAAACTATTGTAAAATTATTTCAACCACTGGTGAATCTAATAAATAAAAAAAAACGCATTTTAGGGAATGTCTGGTTGTCAGTCCGGTTCCTAATTCTATTCGAGGCAATGAATGAACATAGAAATTCGTTTTCAATAATACCGATTGCTTCTACCCTCTAAAGCTCGAGTTAAAGCTTTTGTAGCGATGGGTGACGTTAATTATTTTAATTACTCGAAGAGCAAAGCAAGTAATTACTTACTTACAAGTACTTATGAGTAATTTGCAGTCTAACTTGCTGTCTAGACACAATAATTATGTAAAGAAAATCTAATATATTACAATAACTGTGTTGTACTATTTTCTATTTTTTTTCAAGGGTTTAAGTACAATAAATTATTTACTACTTTTCATATATACTAGTGACCCTATTAACGCGTTAGCAAATGCGTTAATAACGCATTGCGTAGTGACGTATGACATATACGTATGTAATAACTTTATAGAAACATGGATATCAAATCATGGTAGTGTGTGTAACATTTATCTTATTAATTTAATATATTTTTTATGCACTATTTTAAAAAAAAATATTATTTTGCACTCCTTCTCTAAATAAACTATAATTTTTCCAAATTTCATACTCCCCCGTTCGCATAATTTTCGTAAAAAGGGGTATAAAATTTTTGCTTCATATGTTAATATATAGATGAAACGCTTGCATTACTGAGTGACTGACAGGCAATGCACAAGCGAAATTACTACCCATAGAAGGATTACATACATACATACATAGCTTCACGCTATATCCCATATAGCAGGGTAGGCAGAGGGAACCAAGTGTTAAGACACTCCGTTCCTAACTTTCCGCCGAATTGAGGCATTGCGTGCTGAGTGGCGGAACTCAACGCCGCGCTTTACCTTTTACCAAGCCCAGGAAATGAAAAAGTCCATTTCGTTGAGTGGATTAAATTTGGAGTATAGGCTTCTTGGGGGGTATTAAGGAGTACTATAATAAATTTTTGAAAAAACGGTATTTTAGATATTATAGACCACGTAACCAAAACGAGATACAGCTAGTTAAAGCAGCTTACTATAAGCCTAGGAATGTATTCCAAGAACCGATAAAGTTCCCACAGAATATTTTGTACACATAGATACTTAAACAACTTATGAAACTATATATTGTAATCTATTTCTAATATATCTATATATTAATACGTTAAGTCAAAAACTTTGGACCCCTTTTTACGAAAATTATGCAGACGGAGGAGCATGAAACTTGGCACACTTATAGTTTATACAGCGAAGGAGTGCAGAATGATAGTATCTTTTTAAAATAATACGTAAAAGATATATAAAATAATGAAATAAATGTTACACACACTACTATGGTTTGACATTAACGTTTATATAAAGTGACATATACATAAGCTGCTAGGACGCGTTATAAACGCGTGAACGGGGACACTAGTTAGATAACTATTTCCTGTTGAGCTTCACGTCATTTCCTGTATAACAGAGTAGTTAGAGTGAACTTATGTAGTGTGAAGACACTCCGTTCTGCATATTCCAGTTAAGTCGAGACATTGCGTGTTGAGTGGCGGAACACAACACTGCGCTTTTCTGTTACTAGAGCGCGTACATGAATATATACATGACAATCGGTCGATTTTCCACTCCGCCATGATTGAATAAATAACTATAATATTAAAACTAATAAGAAATGTTAAATTAAGTATAAACAAATCTCATTACAATACGCACCTCACTCCCCGAATGTGAAACCATTACGTTACAAGTATTTTGTATAACATGACTACTTTATATTTGATAATATATATATAAGTTAATTATTTGCAATATTTTTTCTAAAGGCCAAAGACCATAATGCAATAACAATTTTGGTCATAAATGCATGATTTTAGAGAATTTTATATTTAAAAAAAAAAAAAATATTCTATTTCCTCGGAGTCGGCAAGACAAATCGCGGCGTTGAGTTCTCGACGGCGTCGGCGTCGCTTCTCAACACACAATGTCGAAAGTTTTAGTACTGTGTGTTTATGCTGAACTCAACGCCTCAAGTTTCGTCACTCGATATGTAGTGTCTAAATTTCGGGTGGAAAGTGGAGAATGGAGTGTTTTAACACTAAGTTCTCTTTACTCCTATGTTTTTGGAACATATCATATTTACCGGCACCGGTGCTCTAGCTCCTGTAAATAATTTAAATTAAATTATTTCTATGAGTTGAAATTGTCAAACCGATGGAGCTTACAGTCAAACGATGTATAATATTTTTAAGAATATCCTTATAATAATATCAGCTAAGATGCTAATTTATAGAATGTATTGTTTTTAATATGATTATAATAGCTATTGACACATTTCTTCGCTATCGTATTTGAATTGGTGAGTGCAGAAACAACGTAAATCACAAAAAATACAAAAAATCGTAATATATATATATTTTTTTTATTAATAATGCAGGGTCCCTCTGACATAATCAGAGACTTTGTAAAAACACATTTAAAAACAACAAATACAACAATTTAAAGGCCTAAAAATTCAAAATTTTGACTACAATAAAATTCATTAATTAAACAAATTATTCAACAAATACAATAATTTCCGCACAAAAATTCCATCTCATTCGCACCCTATTTATTCGCATCTATAACTTTTCTACACACACTGACGCAATACTTTTTACTTTTTTAATATATTGAGCTAGCCTAGAAAGGCAAGTTATACACTTTTGTTATCCTCCTGCAAAATTTGAAAATCCGGACTTACGTTGTTTCTGCACTCACAGATTCATTTACGATAACGAAGAATATAGTATGCTTATAAAATAACATATCTATTGAGATAGGTTATTTTATAAGCATGCTCTAAATCTCCAGTATATATTTAATATGACCATACTGCTTTTTTGTTCAAAAATTAATTAAATTATACTGAAGTAGTCGCGTTATACGTAAACAGCATTATATGGGTGAGTGTTAATATTTAGGCAAATTGAAATTTCAGATAGGCTCTGTAACGGTTATAGGGTCGAAAAATGTTGATTGAAAATTAAAAAAAGCTAAGGTATATGTGATATTAACATATAAAAAATAAAATTAGGGGTTATAACACGTAACACATTATTATGAAATATATAATTGAATTTAAGCAGAAGTGTTTTTTAAAGATATAAAGTATTTTCATTCTTTTTTTAATGTATGCATTTTGATATCAATTCCAGTGTATTCTTTGACTATAATCGTTTATTAGGATAGTCATAAGTAAAAAAAAATTTGTCACTTTTATAAATTTTCAAGAAATAAATGAAATTCTTTTAATAGTAAAAAGTGTATTTAAGTTATTTTGGCTATATTATGTAATAGATATCTTTGCGCTTTTTCTCGTAAAGCAGGGTAAAGAAAGAACCTGACGGTCCAAACACTTTGTTCTTCCGCCTGAATTCGCCATATTGTTTTAAGAAAACGGACTCCATGCCGCACTTTATCATACTAGAGTCGTAAAATCTAAAATAATTTAAATAAGTTCATTTTCCCGGGTGGTTGGTTGAGTCCACAACCAATCCTTTGTACTGTTAGTTTATCTGTCTTATGTGCGCGGCTGATAATCTCAGAAAACTTACTATAAAATGCTCTGGACTTATTCTGCTAAGAGATATATAAAATAATTAAAGAAACAAAATATATGGAAATCTAATTATTTTCTTTTTGTTATGAAATCCTTCCTATAAAGGCAAGGGAAACACCTTCACCTGATGGTAAGTGCTCACTTCCTCCCATGATACCGTATATAGAGGAGCTACAAGTATGTTACTGGCATTTAATCTGTTTATTTATAGTATTATAAATGTCTATGGAGGCCATCGCGGCGTAGTGGATCAGCGTTTCAGTGTAAACGCGATTAGGTGTGGATTCGATTCCCATTGAAACAGAAATGATTTTTTGTAGCTTCCCGCTGTATCCCACACATAGCAAGGTAGGCAGAGGGAATCGGAGAACCTAGTATTAAGACACTCCATCGAGTTGAGGCATTGCGTGCTGATTGAAATGATTATATTTAAACTATTTCCATTTCTCCGCTTTGGTAAGGCAAAGTGCGGTGTGAAGTTCCACTACTTAAGACGTACATACATACATACATAGTTTCACGCTGTATACCGCATATAGCAGGGTAGGCAGAGGGAACCAAGTGTTAAGACACTCCGTTCCCCATTTTCCGTCGAATTGAGGCATTGCCTTAAGACGTAATATCTAGTATTCGGGCAGGAAGTGGCGATCAAAGTCTAACACTTGATTCACTCTGACTACCTTGCGGTATAAAGCTTTAAGTTGCTTTTTCTTATATTTTTATTAAAAAATATTCTCTATAATACCAATAATATACTTAGAAAACATCAAAAAGAATTGACAGTTAATTTTAACTCTCGGAGGTTGTTAACAGCAACAGGATGTCGTATTTGCCGCCGCCTCTCGTCATCCGGCGCCACTTCCGCTTCCTTCGGAACCTTTGCTATCTTGTGCAGCATTTAAGCGTAGACTGGGATTTACTGTGGTAATTTTGTTAATATTTTAATTGAAAATTAGTCGGATTTAATTCTTTTGTAACTGTATTATTATTTTAAAATAATATTAAAAAAATATTGGCACATTTAGGATAAAAGAAATGTTCACTTGTAGGATTTTCAAGAGGCGCGAGTTCTAATCCTGTTCCATAACATTTTTATATGTGTATCTCTAAAATATTACTTATTCTCTATATATTAAAAAATATTTTATTTTTTAATACATTCGATACATGATAGCATTAGATACATGGAAATTCAGGGTAAAAAGTTCTAGGTACTCTTTACTTTTCATTTTTATTCATTTAATTCATTTATGAATATATTATAAAATATGAGAAAGGTGACATACGAATTTCAAACGATAACAGTAAACGCATACTTTACTGACAATACTATAGAGTCTATTTTTATAAACTGAATTGTCATATTATATGCATTTGTTGCTATTCTTCCGCCTTTTGATTTTTTTTTTGCTTAAATCATTGGTTATATTTATTTTATTTATATTATATTATATATATATATATATATATATATATATATATATATATATATATATATATATATATCATTTAAACGATAATCACAGCTAAAGTGGCCACAAGCGATCAAACAAGTAGGAATTAAGGGCAACATCGGCCGGAACGTTTCAATCAAAGTTCTCGCATGCATTATTCAAGAGGCAACACTCGGGCATAGTAATTGAAATGCGCCAGCCCGGCCGCGGCTCCTCCATGCTAATCGCATTGACACCTAACATAAATCACTAAGCACTATTACTATATGTAGTGGATACCAGTGGCGAGGGGCGAAAATTTTACTTAGGCAAGCCGGCAAATTAAGGGAAGCCGATGTATATTTAGGGAAGCCGGTAAATTAAGGAAAGCCGATGTATATTTAGGGTAGCCGGTATATTTAATAGCCGGTAATTTTTAGGGAAGCTAATATATCTAGGGAAACCGGTATAGGATGTCACTATCGAATTTTGGCGATGACCTTTTTTTAGCTCTCACACCTTGTTTGACTTTGTATTTTGGAGCTCCATTCCCCCAGTCTGGCAAGAGAGCGCGGCGTTGAAACTCACCATTTCGCATCATCAATGTTTTGATTAGGCGAAAGTAATTTCTAAAAATTATCTTTGCCCGCATTCCGTGCTATAAAAATATTTTTGCAGCTTCATGCTTATTCCTGCAAAACAGGGTAGTCACAGAAAATCTATTGTTCACCAACCAAGAGACTCCATTCACTATTCGACCGAATTCGAGACATTATGCACTGAACTAGCAGATTTCAACACCGCGCTTTGTCTTATCAACTTCACGCTAAAACCCGCATATAACAGGGTAGGCAGAGGGAACCAGAGAACCTAGTGTTAAGACACTCCATTCTCTTTCAACAATTCCGTTCCTTACTTTCCGCCAAATTGAGGCATTGCGTGTTGAGTGGCGGAACTCAACGCCGCGCTTTGCCTTGTTACCAAACTCAAGAAACGAAAATACTAAATTTTACATTTCCTGGAGTGGGAATCGAACCCACAACCCGTCGCGTTTACAGTCGCACGTTTGTACATCTGCGCCACGACAGGCGAAGAAGAGAAGAAATAAAAAAAATAAATTTAATCATTCCCAGTGAGAATCGAACCCATAACCTCTCGTGTTTACAGTCAAGCACTACCCATTAACTCAAAATAATAAATAAATGCATTTATTTTCAATATTATATAAGTTTCTTATTACGCCAAGTCAATCTATTAAGCTCACTAAAGAAAAATAACTATACAAAATTCACAGGAAAATTGTCCGTACATCAAAGTTTACTTGTAAATTTGTTTACTCGTAGCTTGAAACTCTTCGTAAATTGTAACACGCGATTGACGCGAGAGCAAACTAATACCGGTGCTGTAATTTGATTAAATTCCTACAAGTTTAACGTGCAAAGTAATGGTATAGGCCAAATTGATTCCGACAGGCAAAATAATGATCTGAAAACAAATCAACATTAGTTAGCCTTGTGTTTAGAGGGTATATTGTATTATTTTTTGGTATATCTATATATTAATACATGAAGCAAAGTCTTTGTACGGTAAGGGGAGACCTCGGTTGACCTTCGAGAACACAGTATCAATGATACTGGAGGAAGGTCACGTAAAAAGCATGAGGACCCCCCGGAGGGCATGTATGAAGAGGTTAATGACTGTGGACGAGGTATGCAGGGACCGCAGCGTTTGGCGCTCCATTTTTTCTGACTACCCCGCTAGGGATAAAGCGTGAAGGTAGGTAGGTAGGTCCATTTTAACGAAAATTACGCTGACAGAGGAGCATGAAACTTGGCACACTTATAGTTTATATAGCGAAGGAGTGCACAATGATAATGTTTATTTAAAAAAAAAAACTGCATAAAAAATATATTAAATTAATAAAACAAATGTTTCACACACTACCTATGGTTTGACATGTTTATATAAAGTGACATATACATTACTAAGCAACGCGTTGTTAACGCGTCAACGGGGACCTTAGTATAATTAAAACTTTAATAAAAATGAAAACCGACATTAAATAAAATGCAAAAACCTTTCTCTGTGAGAAAACGGGATTACAATACAATTCTCCTTCGTCGTTGTGTAGCGTTTCGTATGAGGTATCCCAGTAAACAGGTGGTTGGAGGTTTATCCTCAGACTGGCTCGCGACCATTCTTATGTCAAAGACGAACTCTCAAATATCTAATGATGTATTCCGGTTCGATGATATTGACCTATTCCCACCTATCTTGTCCCCAGAATTAGGTAGAAAATCGCGTATTAAAGTAACAACGTCCTGAATATAATATTAAAAAAAATGATTATTATTTTCTTTAACATTCTGTAAGATGTACACGTGTAGACATACGCCTTTTCTTTTGATAGTCATATCAAACAATAATTGTTAATAGTGATAAACCTTCCTCCCTTTTCGCCGAACGATTTGTTCCTCTATGTAAAATTGCCAATATTTTCTCCTTTTTTTCTTTGTTTTTTAGCTTCACGCTGTATTTCGCATATTGACGAGTAGACAGACAGTACCTGAGAACGTAGTGTTACGACACACGAGTAAATCTAGTCTCGTGAGAGTGTAGTCTGCAGTCAAGTCTCGTAAGATTTCCGTTCCTCACATGTTGATTGGCGAAACTCAACGCCGCGCAACCTTGTTACCAGAGCGAGGAGACGAAAATACTAAATAATAATGATTAATATTTAATATTTTCATTTCCTGGAGTGGGAATCGAACCTACAACCTGTCGCTTTTACCATCGCACGCTTGTGCCTCTTCGCCACGATACCACCTTCAACTTTATTTTTTGCAATAAAGTTTTTCTTTATAAATATTATATATATGTACATCTACGAATGATAGTAAACATAGCTAGGCAAGTTCTATTCCAATTTATTCGTAAGCCGCATTAAACATAAGCCAGCGTTTTATGTTGATTACTTTTGGGGTATTAAAATCGTATAAATTATTCAAAATTATGGTCTCCATCGGAAAATTTAGCTTTGACAATGTTTTGTATAATTTTAAAACTTATCATAATATTGTTTCTTTGAAATATGAATATAATATTTGAAAGCAACAATATATTTCATATTTTCATTTCCTGAGTCTGGTAACAAGGCAAATCACGGCGTTGAGTTAAGCAACTCAGCGCGCAATTCGGCGGAAAGTTGGTAACAAAAAACTTGTTTGACTTTATACAAGGTTCTCAGGTTCCCTCTCCCTACCCTGCTATGTGCGGGATACAGCGTGAAGCTAAATAAAAATATTAATATAAGTTACACATAAGTTTTCGATATTAAGAGTAGAATGATTTAATTGAGGCCATTGTGGCGCAGTAAGACAGCGTCTGTAACACGTAATATTTTGACTATGGGTGGAAATGGGAGAACGGAGTGCCTTGTCTAGTCTTGCACTAGTAGTTTTTTCAGTCTACTCCGCTATGCGAGATAAAGCGTGAAACTGAAAAAGAAAAAGCTAAAAAAAACAGTTTTTAGAAATGTCTAGCTATGTTAATAGAATTTAAAAGAATTAGAAAAAAAAATTGTATTTAAAAAAACAATGAGTTGCACTCTGGAGTGCCGGCAGAAGTGAAAACTTGAATGAAACTTGAGTGAAAACGTTATGTATTTTTGTTATTTTGAAATGATTAGGAAATCATTTTCAGAAATTGCTTCAATTATCAATACAAAAATACTATAATTTATGTGGTAAAACACAATATTCATTTATTGCGCTATCATACACAAACTTAAATTTAGGTGGTAGGAGGTTCCTTTTAGGTGGTAGGAGGTTCGTCCTCCGACTGGCTCGCGACCACTATCATGTCAAAGACGAACCGCCAAATATCTAATGATGTGTTCCGGTTCGATGGCATGTAAGCCAGATTTTCCTCTAGGTTGGCAACGCATCTACAACATCTCTGGTGTTGTAGATGTCTATGGGCGAAGGTAACCACTTACCATCAGGTGGTCCTTCTGCTCGTTTGCCGTCCGTTATCAATAAAAAAAAAAAAAAAAAAAAATAATTTCATTTTACGAATTTTCGATCAGATCATGTCTCCTGATACAATTTCTAACATTTTTTACCCATCACAGAAACAGAAAGTTTTCATTTCAAAAATCATCCCATTACATCTCCCATCCATTATTCAAATCACACTCAGGGTCCATAGTAATTGAAATGCACTAAACTCGATGTTAATCTTGACTCGTATAAATCACTTTAAAGCCAACCAATGATGTCATTATCAGTGCGGTTACACTCCGACCGCTAGTTCTGATTTATTAGAAAACTTTCTATCAGTTTCTGTTTAGTTACGTTTATGGGTAGCAATATTGAGTTTTAAATTGTTGTTGACACCTTTGATTTATATTGTGTGTATGAATGTCAGAAATATCACTTTTAACCAACCTCAAAAAAGGAGGTTACCAATTCGACTGTATTTATGTGTGTTACTATAGTAGTTTTTAATGGGTTAACCAATTTTGATGATACTTTTCTTATTTGATAGCTAATTAGTTGTGGCGAAGTGTGAAAGTTTTGTAAAAGTAAGTCGGTATATACAGGTTTGTTAGGTGTTTGTTAGGTGGTAGGAGGTTCGTCCTCCGGCTGGCTCGCGACCACTATCATGTCAAAGACGAACCGCCAAATATCTAATGAT
>JAKGSA010001223.1:0-24218 GCA_033558755.1 Philaethria dido | reverse complement strand
AACGTGAGGAAATCCTTTACGGATACCCGCCCGATCGGGGACTCGGGACGGGTTATGTGGGACTCCGGACGGGTTATAAAAAGGCCGTCCGCATACCCACTAAAACCTCACGGTGCTCCTCCTCTACCGCCACTGGCCGAGGCACACGGGAACTCCCGAATCGTCCGTGAGAACCTCGGCGGAAGTATGTATAGGCCTGACCTGGATGAAAATATTATAACAGTGACGTATTTGTATATTTTTATGTATAAGCTATTATATTTTTGTCCTGCTATTATATTTGTATCCTGGTCAATTCGCCACTAATTTATTGTAGATTATAAAAGGTAAGCCAATAAGAATTGTGTTATATGAACAATTTTTCATTGAAATACATTATTATATTAAATAAAATATAAAAACCGACCAAATATAAAACAAATTATAAATATAAAAAACAAATTAAAAAAAAATTGTAACAAACAATAAGTAAACGTTAAACAATTTCACCAAAAACTCCCACCGATAGGATATTTCTAATTACGAAATTCCATTCTATTTGATATAACGCGAAGCAACTCTTCCCAGGATGGGTGTAAATTGTAAAATGTGAATCGCTCAAATATTTACCGAATGCTTCGCCGGACGCGCCACCCTCTGGGAACACCGTTTGTTGGAAACACACGGTTAAATATTACTTGAAATTAAACAAATTACGTAGTTAGAGAACGCTTGTCTGTAAACGTCATTGGTTATCGATTTGATCGTACAATTTGCCTAAGAAAAACGCGGCGGTAAGTTCCGCCACTCAAGGCGCAATGACTCAATTTTTTACTTTTTCTGGGACAACGTGGGACAAAACGCGATGCTGCCAGATTTGGATAGTCGTATAGGTATGAAAACTATATGGAGCATTGGTGAATCGTCGTGAAATTACAATAAATCTGTAGCTGATTTACAAAGGCTAAACTGAAAATTTAGTAAGATGAAGGACGCTAAAAAAGACAAAATCTACAAAAAGGAAACTAATAATTTGCTAGATTAGAGACAACAAGAAAAAACAAGGCCTCTAAAAATTAATATCCTATACCTCGAAAATGTACCTACTTAAATGACATTTTAATAACCTAACCTAACCTAACTTCAGGCTTTATCCCTAGCGGGGTAGTCAGAGAGAATATAGCGCCAAACGCTACGGTCCCTGTATACCTCTTCCGCCTCGTCCACAGTCATTAACCTCTTCATGCATGCTCTCCGGGGGGTGCTCATGCTTTTTATGTGACCTTCCTCCAGTATCATTGATACTGTGGTCTCGAAGGTCAACCGAGGTCTCCCCTTACCTCTCTTGTTGCTCACCATTTTAATGACACTCATATATACCGGCTTACCTATTATACTGGATTACCTAAATAAAATTTTCAACCTTCACCACTGATATGTAGAATACCAAATTACAGATATGGAGATATTGAATAATTTGAAAAATTATTTGAATAATCAATATTATAAAATGAATTATCATACTCAAAAATATGCTCAACTTGAAGGCATTTCATTTCATATTAACTAACATAAGTTTAACAACATTATTATTTCAATCAAACGTGTGAAAATAATGTATTAATCGCAGAATAATACTTTAAAACTTATTTAAGGTCATTTTAACTGACTAAAATAAAAATGCGTCATATCCACGTACTAGAGGCAAATTTCTATAGCGGTACTTCTCACAATAATCTTCCGTACGGTTTCACAACTTTTGGCTATGAACTAGTCTAAACGGCTAGAATTATTTACGAAATTCGTTTCGCAGTCTTGTATTTGTATTCTTTCAGTATATTCTGTCAGCTGTTTACTGATGTTATTAAAATTGCTTTAGGAATTTTATCAGTCTAAGTTAAAGTATATTAGAAGAATGTTATTCTATGCCTGTGTGTATATTTTTTAACAAACTTCAACTATATGCGGACGTTCTCGATTTAACAATTTTTTTTTTAACTTCACGCTGTATCCCGCATATAGCGGGGTAGGCAGAGGGGACCAGAGAACCTAGTGTTAAGACACTCCATTCTCTTTCAACATTTCCGTTCCCCACTTTCCGCCAAATTGAGGCATTGCGTGTTGAGTGGCGGAACTCAACGCCGCGCTTTGCCTTGTTACCAAGCCCAAGAAATGAAAATACTAAATTTTACATTTCCTGGAGTGGGAATCGAACCCACAACCTGTCGCGTTAACAGTCGCACGCTTGTGCCTCTGCGCCACGACAGGCGTTTCTATTTTTTTATGTATTATTTCATAACTTTTTCCTATATGAACCAATTTTGACGGTTCTTTTGTTATGTGATTGCTAGTATTTCTGATGTACTCGTAGTCCTACTTTTTACTAAAGATATGGCGAGTATTTTTGGAGTTATTTGTAATAAATTTACTTTTTACTGGATTTTATTTGAAATCGGTTTTCTTTCTTTGTTAAAATTTTAATTATTATAAAAAAATTGATTTACGTTAATATTGTTAGCGTGTGTGTTTGTTTTACGATAAACAAAAATTAGACCAGACGTGCATAGATTGATAAGTCGACTTGCATATATTAATAGAATATCGGCGAAAACGGAGTGTCTAAACACTAGGTTCTCAAGATCCCTTTGTTTCAGAGGGATCTTGAGAACCTTAAAAAAACTAAAAAAACTGAAAAAAGTGAAACTAAAAAAGCAATAGCTTACAAAAAGATTACATATAAAAAAGAATCATCAAAACTAATTCAACCAGTAAAAAGTTATACAGTAACACACAAAAAAAACAGTCTATTTGAGAACCTCCATTTTTTGAAGTCGGTTAAAGTCAACAAATACAATATCTTCCACTACTAATCCATACATACTTAATCCAAATGTCAATTCTAGAAAACGATGAAACGGGCGCACGTCGTAAAATCGTTCGCCAGCAACTTATTGGAGCGACTTTATTGGCCGTCGTGTCATGCCTGATCCCTCATAAAAATATGTACAACATCGATATTGTAAAAAAATATGAGAAACTTAAGTGACCGAACACTATATCATAGGATTTTTTCAATTTTTTCATACTTGGTCTATGGTAAAAAGGTAGAAAATTGCTTGAGAGTGTATTTGAATATGGAGCGTGTTTGGTATTCATTGACCTGACCTTTTTAGGCTCACGTTTATTGTTTTAAAACATAATTGGAATAAACCTTTAATTAACAAAGTACTCAAAATCTTATACAATATGTTATATATAAGCTTATATATTCACATATCGTTGCAATTTATTGTTAGGAATTATTTTTAAATGCATTTACCGTGTGTTTCATATTGATAAGGCCATCGTGGTGCAGGGGAGCAGCGTCTACTACAAATGATTGTGGGTTCGGTACCACTCGTGGTATGATTTTTTATCTTTTTTTTTGTACTTTATGTAGACTACCTATGCGCTACTCAGATGTGCCTTATGGATGATAATGAGGGAATCGCCAAAACAATACTACCCACTAAGTAGCTGTATCCAGTGTGTTAAAGGCACCTTGATTACAGGATGAAAAATATCATTTATGAGATTCATTGAGATTTGAATTTAAAAAAAAAATCCGTTGGAACGACTTCATTAGCAAAAACATTAAATAGTTTCACGACAAACTGATAAGAGATAAGAAAACTAAATAAATAAGTAACAAAACATTACACATAACAACATACACTACTTAAAAGTACAATAATTTGTATTCCAAAAAAACTACACAGTAGAAAGAACTAACACATCAAAATGTGTAACGAATATCGTACGTACATGTGTTACAGCAAAAAGTATGATACGAAAAGGAATTCAGTATCAAACAGACTGTATCCGTTCTCTCGTTTGTCTATACATATAAATAAAACTGGGGTGTCTGTTTATATTAAAATAATCATTTTTTTTTAGTTTTCTTTCCACGTAGCTTCACGCTGTATCCCGCACATAACAGAGACAGAGGGAACTGAAAACCTAGCGTTAAGACACTCCGTTCACATATTTCCGTTCCCCACTTCCCACCAAATTGAGGCATTGTGTGTATCACCGCTTTTTATGTGCATATATATACGGAAAATATACCAAAATAGCAGTTTTTACAATTTTTGTGTATCTATCTGTTTATATGTCTATCTGTTTGTTCCACGTAATCTCTGAAATAGTTAGACCGATTTTGATGGGACTTTAACTGACAGGTATCTGATATTATAAGCTGATAAAAAGTAACTTAAGCTACTTTTATTTTAGAAAAAATCTTCTAAAATCATAATTTTAACACAATATTACTTTTTTGTTCAATTCCATGCCGAGAAAGTTGCGGGCACAGCTAGTTCTTGTTATATAAAACGTAGGAAATGCAACGACTTTGAGAGTAAATCTTAAAGAAATTCCTTAAGCTGTATAAAATTGTGAGACGATGTGTGGAGTTGAAGAAACTTGGAAGCAAACATCATTAGAAAATGATTAATTAGTTTGCGTTTTCGCGTTTATTATTTGTATGAAATTTAATTATATGTATATATCGGTAAGAGAGAAGAGAGTGGAGAGTGAAAGTGTGCATGACTATAAGTAGACCTTCAAAAGTTAAATGCCTTATATATATCATATATGCTTTTACGATAATATATGTTTTAAAGGACTTAAAAAAAATTAAAGAGGTTCTCAATATTATAGATAAGTAATGTCCCCGTTGACGCGTTACTAACGAGTTGCGTAGCAACGTATACGTATATATCACTTTATATAAACACGTCATGGTAGTATGTGTAACATTTATTTTTATTAATTCAATATATTTTTAAACATTATTTTAAAATTATATTGTCATTCTGCACTCTTTCGCTATATAAACTATAAGTGTGCCAAATTTGATGCTTTTCAGTCCGCGTTATGTTTTGCTTCACGGATTCATATGTAGATTCTTTATGATGATGATGAAGATGATGATGATATATATATAGACTATATATCATCATATTAGATATATCACTTTTAGTGATAAGGCCGCCTTTGTGCATTTGTTATATTATTTTAAATTTTCTCTATGTATCATTTCAAGTGTGCAATAAAGTTTCTTCTATCTATCTATCTCTTTTATAGTATCAAGATTTAGTATTTAGATTTGATGAGTAGGTTATGAGTAATTCGTAATAATATAAATTTTAATACATTGAAGACACATAACATATGTTTTAAATTAGACAGAAGAAAGAACCGTCTCTCCTTTATGCTTTATTTAAGTTGACAATTGCTTTTTTTATTATATCAATTATTCATCATTATAAGGTATATATAAAACAAATTCTAATGTCTATTACTATAGAATAAATTGTAGATACATGTCGATTTATCAACTTATTCACGACCTTTGAATATTATGTATAATATATTCATTTAGACTTTATTAGCTTCACGCTGTATCCCGCACATAGCAGGATAGGCAGAGGGAACCTGAGAACCCAGTATCAAGACACTCCGTTCTATTAAAATCTCCGTTCTCCAGTTTCCGACGTTAAAGCATTGCGTGTTGAGCGGCGGAACTCAACGCCGCGCTTTGCCTTGTTACCAAACCTACGAAATGAAAATGCTAAGCTTATACATTGACTAGAGTAGGAATCGAACCCACAACATGCCGCGTTTACAGTCGCACGCTTGTGCCTCTGCGCCACGAAAGACGTTACAGGCTGAGAGATATATAAGAGTATATATGAACTGTTGTATACTTTTTTAAACTTCTGGCACATTTATACCTAAAATAAAACCGTATTTAGAAGCTTAAAGCTTACTTAAAGTATACTTAATGTTCATTAGTGGTTTAAACTATGTTTAAGTTACGTTCAGTTTTAACTTGCTTATCTATAACTAATTAGAGTTTAATTTTTTTGGCGTTTCTTTTTTTCTTATATTAAGTCTCGTGTAAAGTTGAATAACAAATATTATGGTAGTGGAGAACCGAAATCTTAAGAGAACGGAGTGTCTTAACACTAGGTTCTCTGATTCCCTCTGTCTACTCTGATATGTGCGGGATATAGCGTCACGCTATGTATGTATGTATTTACGAGTATTATACTTACTTACTTAGCTTCATGCTTTGTCTCTAGCGGGGTAGTCAGAGGGAAAGGACTTCCAAACGCTACGGTCCCTGCATACCTCTTTCTTTATGGTAGTGCGTAACAGGTTTTGATTGAATAAGTTTTATTTTCGTAAAACATATTTTTTTTATCGTAACGTTTTTGGTTGCGGGTTCCATTCCCGCTCGGGAAAACGATTATATTTAATTTATTTTCATTTTTCCGGTCCAGTAAGACAGAACGGGGCGTTGAGTTCCGCCACATAACATGCAATGTCTTGAATTCAGGTGGAAAGCGAAAAACGGAGTGTCTTGACACTAGCTTCTCCCTGACTACCCCACTAAGCTGGATAAGCCGTGAAGCTGCTTTTTTAATCTTTGGCAATTTTTACATAGTGTCTTAATTTAAAACAGTAAGAAACGAAGAACAGAGGAATGCTTTACTTACTTACATAGCTTCACGCTTTATTCCTAGCTGGGTAGTCAGAGAGAAACTTATTTCGCCTCATCCATAGTCATTGAATAATGTTTTATATACATTTAAATTTAATACTGCTATTATTATCCACGAAATCAGGTAGTATTTTGGTGAAAAAGTGAAATAACTTTAGAGCCGTATCAATTTTTATTACTAAAAGAATATAAAGAAAGTAACAACCACGAGCGTAGGTATAAAGAAAAATAATGAGCGGTGGAACAAAAAAACTACATACAAGAATAAGAGATATTGCAACTAATTTACATCAGGCACAATATAAACTTCGAACTTCTAAACAATTAAACTAGTAGTTTTTTACTTTTTCGTAATAGAACGTAGTGTCTTAACACTAAGTAATTTTGATCCCATTATATTATATTCCGCTTAATAACTTTTAATAGGTTTTAGTGTAATCTAAATCCTTATAATCACAAAATAAAATAAGTCTAGAAACTGAAAGTATATGATAGTTCAGGTTCAGGCTATGATGAATATTTTATTCGTGTGCATATTTTCAATCAAATCCAACATAAGAAATGGGTTAAAATAGTATTGCATGATTTTCTTATATAGATACAAGTCCAACTAATAATGAAATATTTTCAAATTTTGATTTTTTATACATACATAGGTATTTTACCTACAAAAAAAACTGAAATAATGTTCTAAAACTAAAGTATTCATATTCGGGGATCAGACCACTTATACCCTTACTGTAATACTATGGTATATGAACCGATCTCAGCTCAGGAAAATGATTGTATGGGGAAATGTTTAACTTATTTTTATATTTCCGCTAACGACTGCTTATAATGTAAAAGAGCGCTGTTGGCTTTCTTCCAGCTTTCCAACGCATATTGACTCTATTTCAGCACAGTAAAAGCAAAGAGAAAAAAAAAGAAAATAGGACTAGGACAATATCTGACTATAACGCGATGGTAGCTGGTTCGATTCACGGCTCGAGGAAATTATTGCGTGTTGTTAAAAATTACTCATATTATCATTATTCCCGCTCTCTTAAGACAAAACACATGGCACATTTTACTTAACTAATCAACAAGCATTGTATTTCAGATTGGAAAAAAAGAACGGACTCAACACTAGAATAACACATACACCTGCTGGCTGAAACAAAGAAAACCAAAAAACATCCATATTCCATACAAAAATATATTTTTATCGCCTCCTCGAAAATTTTCAAAAGCCTGAAGTTGGATCCGATGTCGAGGCGAGGTCTCTATCCTTTGACACTTATTCTAAGCATTAACCAAGCTCTTAACAAGAACGCAGTGGTCTGTTAAATTGTAATAGAACATTTATTAGTGGTCGAGAAACGGTTGTGTTAAATGTATTTGCTTTTAAGAGAAATGATTGTAAATATTAATAAATATGGGGAATTTTCTTAATGAATTTATTGTATATTAGCGATATTTTGTCTTTATTGAGGGCTAATGTGGATAACGTATAGCTTTGTAACTCAGTTTGGGTTCGATTCTTGGTCGAAAATGATTATATTTAAATTGGAAAATGAAAAATGCTTTCCCTATTCTCTGTAGAATGTAGAGCTTTAAAATTGATTTCCACCGGTGGTTCTGAATTTCAGACGAAAGTCACAGAAGTGTCTGGACTCTACGCTCTCTCTGCCGACCCTGATATATATAAAGGCGTGAAGCGGTAAAAAATTAAGAAAATGATTTCTCCATGTTAATGTAAAGAAGTAAGACTTAGCAAAAAACCGGCTTTAAATTAAACAAGCTGAATAATAACATTAATACGAATAACTCAAAAACTGCTCGTCATATCTTGAAGCAAGTGTAAATGTGTAACTAAAAATGGGACCAAAATAAAAAGTTTTTTTATACCACGACGGTGGCAACAAGGCACACGGCTTACCTGGTAGAGAGCAGTTGTGGCCTATGGACGCTTGCAGCACCAGGGGCATCACTTACGCGTTGCCGACCCTTCAAAAACCTATTTATTTAGTTGCAATCATATAGATAAAAAATCACCCCCTACAGTGATTGACGAGTAAGAAAGCTATGCGTTTTTAAAGTCGATTTAAAAATATATCATACATAACCATGCCATCCGCATATAACAGGGGCAGGGAACCTAGATAAGGGCCGTGCCCCACTTTCCGCTGAATTGAGGGCATTGCGGTGCCAGGTGGCGGACTCATCGCCGCGCCGTGCCTTACCAAACCCAGGAAATGAAAAATTCCATTTCCTGGGTGGGAATCGAACCCTGACCTGTCATTGTTTACAGTCACGCTTGTACCTCTGTACTACGACAGGCGGTACCATCGCCATGCCAATTGTAATTTAATTTGTCGGTTTAACGTTTTACGCATATGGCGTATGAAAATATTTGGCCACTACTTAGAATATCAATATATGGAATATACTAACATAATAAGTTAACGGCTTATAAATATCTTTCCCAGAAGGCTCAAAGAATCGTTCGAGCATGATTCAAGAGCCCTTAGAATGACAACTTTGTAACCTATACCGATGAAACGTAACATTTGATAATATTTGTTTTTTGTATCATAATAAAAGTCATGTCGCAAAGAACAACGTCTGGTTCAATGGATTCGATTCCACTTGGGTAGTAATTTTTTTTTATTTCTTTGCTCTGGTAGAAAAAGCACGGCGTTGAGTTCCACTTCTTAACACCGCTATATGCGGAATTCACTGGGCGGAAAGCAGCTAACGGAGTGTGTATTCACGTGGAGTTCTCTCCTGGCTACTCCGCTAAAAGGTATAAAGCCGACAGAAAAAATTGTATTCACACCCTATTATGGCGCCGTTATATAGAAAGATGGCAATAATTTTCAAACTAAACAAAAAACAAACATGCTTTTAAAAGTATCTTTTTGCTTGAGCCGCGTTGTTGGCAAGGATGATACCCTAATGTCCCTATCCTAAATTACTGAGAATTATTTATATTATAAAAATGTTAAAATGTCATCTGATACAGCCAATTGAGGGCATTGCGTGTTGAGTGGCGGGGCTGGCTTTGCCGCTCATTGCTATTACCAGACCAAAGAAATGTAAATACTAAATTTTATTTCCTGGAGTGAATCAGACCCACAACCTGTCGAACACAGTCGCGCGCTTGTGCCTTTGCGCCGACTGGCGTGCCCAAAACTTTACACGTTGGCAGGAAAGTGGGAACGGGAGTTGTGAAGGAATGGAGTGTCTTGCAACACTAACTTCTCTGGTTCCCTCTACCTACCGCTACATGCGGGATACAGCGTGAAGTTAAAAAAAAAACTGATACACTTACACGGTTCGAAGGCACTAGAGCAAATCGGATGGTGAAAAGAAGTGCACAAAATAAATTTTATTGATAGAGAGATACAGGTGAAGCTAATAAAAGCGTCTTAAAAGAATATAAGCACTCAATTTAGGTAGGTAGGAGGTTCGTCACTCCGACTGGCTCACGACCACTATCATGTCAAGACGAACGCCAATATCTAATGATGTGTTCGGTTCGATGGCATGTAAGCCAGATTCCCCTTTCACCATCCTTTCCCAAAATGTGGTGGTTCTGATGCGGACTACCACCGCATTGTGCTACCATCAGTATCACTCTAGGTTGGCAACGCATCTACAGCATCTCTGGTGTTGTAGATGTCTATAGGCAGGTAACCACCATCCCAGGTGGTCAGCTTCTGCTTTCCGTTTTGCCGTCCGTTATCAATAAAAAAAAAAAAAAAAAAATTTAGTTTCATTTACGAAAAACTTATTCTGTAGGATTTTAGTTGAAGTGTTCGCCCTAGTTTAAATCGATTCGTGATCAGAAATACTTTTATATTTAAAACTGGCTGTATCCTGCTATCATTTGCGTGGATTGTAAGACCTAAGATCCTGCTTTTTTCTCGTTTTCGCAGAAATTAAAAAAAAATCTCTTTTAATGTTTCTTGGAAGTATTCTCCAAGGAACCATGACATATATCAAATTTTAGCCCTCCATGACCAATAGTTTCACCTGTACGTTTCATGTCAGTCATTTAGAAACGCAAGCTTTTCATATATTGCTTAAAATTTTAATGTCTGTCGTGGCGCAGAGGCACAAACAAAGCGCGACAAGTTGTGGGTTCGATTCCTACTCCAGGAAATGTAAAGTTTAGTATTTTCATTTCCTAGGTTTGGTAACAAGGCAAAGCGCGGCGTTGAGTTCCGCCACTTGCTCAGTGGCGCAATACCTCAATTCGGCGGAAAGTGGAAAACGCAGTTTCTTAACACTAGGAATACAGCGTGACGCTATGTATGTATGTGTATGTTGAATTTTAAATATTTTTGTTTGGTTCGATAAAATAAAGCGGTGTGCTTGGTCACCCTGTCTCGTGGCTTAAAAACAAAAATCCCGCAACCTAACTTACACTGCCTCTAAAGTAAGTGAAAATTGAAGAACTGAAAAGTAAGAACAAAGTAACAAAGTTTTCTCGGCATACTTCGCATGGCGGAGGAGCTGTGTGAAAATAAATAAATTTATATATATGCTCTTTCGTTAATCATCCTACTAATTACAGGCAAGGTATAGCTGAAGCTTCTAGGCGCTAAATACAGAATTTTCATTGAGGAGCGAAGGGGAGGGAGAGGAGCACTATAGGAGAAATTTCAATAACACACAATAACTGATAACAAATTGAATTTATAGATAATCGGAATGATCAAGTAATCTAAGCCAACCAAATGGCGGGTAATAATTCAAGAAGTAACTTCTTAGCATATCATAGATTCAGTGTGCGTGTGCTGGGTCCATTGGGTTCAGGAAAAGGAGTTTGGACTCTGTCACTGGGGGCCCAAATGTATATAAGCAGCTTCACGTTTTATTCCACATAGCATGATTGTCAGAGTGAATCCAGTGTTTTTTTTTTATATTTATTCTGATCACTCGGACACATTTCCTGGGTTTGGTAACAAGGCAAAGTGCGGCGTTGAGTTCCGCCACTTAGCACTCAATGCCTCAATTCGGCAGAAAGTAGAGTACAGAATTGTTGTAAGAGAACGGAGTGTCTTAACACTTGGTTCTCAGGTCCCTCTGCCTACCCTGCTATATGCGGGATACAGCGTGAAATAAAAAAAAAATAAGAAACTACGGACACGTGCTCCGTAAGTTTTGTCAACTTTCACAATATTTTCATATCACTTAACTAATCTAAGGAAAAAAGATTTTTTTTTCCAAAGTGAGTCCAAGTATTTTAGTTGCCTACTTAATATATTATTATTAGTTATAATACTTAAAATTACTTAATATTGTTTAATATTACTTAACTTTACTTAAAATTACTTAACATTACTTAACTTTACTTAATATTACTTAACATTACTCAATATTACTTAATATTCTAATTTGAAAGTAGTGTCAGACACTAAGTTCGCCGCTTTCTGCCCCAATTTGAGACATTGCGTGTTAAAAGGCGGATCTCAACGCCGCGTTCAAATGTTTAAAGTAACTTTTGAAATAAAAAATAAATATACGTAAGTTGTGTATAGGATCTATATTCTGTATTTTCTATATAAATTACTAATTTACATGTTTTGTAAGAAATATATACTACTTTTGACATAACAATATATTTTTATGCTTTTTAATTGATTATTACAAAAATATATCGCGACTTTATACGAGTACTATTGAAGTAACGTTGTATTTTAAGATATTTCAGACATAGTCACTCAGATATTCTAGTAACTGGCAGAGCAATTCGTATTTATTTTTGGCGAACGTATTCGTGTACCTCGAGTCAATAGTCGATATTGTGTTAATATAACTCATAGCGATATTGAGACTATGAAAACTTCAGTTATACATTTGAACTATATTTAAAATTGTAACAAAAAAAATCGAATTCAAAGAAAATGCCTTAAAAAGTACAATTATTACGAATAACTCAGAAACTACTCATCCTGACTAGTTTCCTCCATTTTTGAAGTCGGTTAAAATTTTAAATAATAAAATATTTTAAATGTATCACCTAAATTTATATGTTAATCAATCCTTTATCAAGTTTAGTTTGTGGATTTAACGCCTGTCGTGGCGCAGAGGCACAAGCGTGCAACTGTAAGCGCGACAGGTTGTGGGATCGATTCCCACTCCAGAAAATAGAATTTTTCATTTCCTGGGTTTGGTAACAAGGCAAAGCGCGGTGTTGAGTTCTGCCACTCAGCACGCAATGCCACAATCTGCCGGAAAGTGGGGAACGGAAATGTGGAAAGAGAACGAAGTGTCTTAACACTAGGTTCTCAGGTTCCTCTCACACCTTTTTCCTTAATCTATGTATTTATTTAGGATAATAAGAGGTACTTAAAGTATATTTTATGATATTAGGAGATGTAGTATGAAAAACAAACCCTATCCAATATTTACTTCGACTTTGAAAAAGGCTTACTTGCTTTTTCGAGGCTTTTATCTCTCGTATGCTATGTGCGTGTGTTTAAAAAATGGTAAAAAATACGTTCTTTCTAGTTGACGTAAAAATTTTGGATAGATTCACAGAATTATAACTGTTTTTTTTTGTTAACTTCATACGTTTTTACACATAGAGGGGACTTGGTGGTATAACACTTACCCACTCTATTGTTCCATTCAAAAGCTTGTAAAGCTCGTAGAATGAAAAAATAATAAATATGAAGATTAAATTACTTTAAATATTGTCAATATTTCCAGAAAATAAAACTTATAATATCATTTTGAAATGCTTATTTAAAAAATCTCTACTGATCGTAGTTTATATATTTTTCTTTACGTATCACTCTTGACAGAGTGGTCGTGTTCACCATGTTGTTCGGGGGTAGTTGTAGCTCGCCGTGCGATGTCACACCATCTTTTCCTGTTGAAAGTCATCCTGGTTCACTCGTGTAAAAGCCTACTTATTGTACTCTACTCCGCTTTCCAAAGAGCCTACATAACAAATTTCAGCTTTCTATGACCAGTAGTTTCACCTGTAAGTTGTCTATCAGTCACTCAGTAAGCGTTTTATGTATATAAAACAGTGGCGAGGCGTCCATACAACACGGTTTCCACCGGCTTGCCTAACTTTAAAATACAAGAATGAGACGTAAAACAAGAAAAGGTCGCTAGGAAAATTTGGAGCTTAAAATGATAATCGAGTGCTGCGTTGAGTTCCGCCACACAACACGCAATGCCACAATTTGGCGGAAAGTGGGGAACGGAAATGTTGAAAGAGATTGTTGTCTTAACACTAGGTTCTCTGGTTTCCTCTGCCTACCCCGTTATATGTGGGATACAGTGAAGTTAAAAAAAAGAGTATGCTAAAAAATAAGGTCAAGAAAGGTACATACATTACATACAAGTACCTTCAAATCCTATACCGACTTCCATAAATATATACCGGCTTCTCTAAATTTACCAGCTTGCCTGACTAAAATTTCTAAAACTTGTCACTGATGTCCTGTTCTATGGGATTAGATTTTAAAGTAAAATTGTAAAGAAAATAAACAAGAAGTTACTCAACCCAATTAGTTACCCAATATTGTACTTTACGCTATAATATTCAAAAATCAACCACGACCTATAAAAGAATAACAATAAAGAATGCGGCAACTTATGAAAAAAAACAACTTTATTAATATTTAAATGGAAAAAGTTGGATCCTTTTCGTAAAAGGTAAACACTACGGGAAATCACGTAAGTATGTGTGCCTTACTAAGTTTTACGAAGTGGCTGAGTTGAGTGTTTTGAAGAGACCGAACGCTGACTACAACTTTTACCCCCAACCGGTGTGTGCCACAAGGAAAATAAAAATTACTTATAAATATAGGTCTTTTTTTTAACTTTACGCTGTAACCCGCATATAGCAGGGTAGGCAGAGGGAACCAGAGAACCTAGTGTTACGACACTCCATTCTCTTTCAACAATTCCGTTCCCCACTTTCCGCCTAATTGAGGCATTGCGTGTTGAGTGGCGAAACTCAACGCCGCGCTTTGCCTTGTTATCAAACCATAGAAATGAAAATACTAAATTTTACATTTCCTGGAGTGGGAATCGAACCCACAACCTGTCGTGTTTATAGTCATTCGCTTGTTCCTCTGCGCCACGACAGGCGTTTTATCCTTCATGATATGATAGGAAGAGAGAACGTAGTGTCAAAACACTCCCGTCCTCGCTTTTCGTTCGATTTCGACATTTTGCACGTTGAGTGGTGGAAGTCAACGGCGCGCTTTGATTTAAACAGAGTGGAGAAAATTAATTACTATACCGAGTTGGAATTGAAACCCAAACCAAACACACACACGGAAAAATCAACCAAATCATTTTAAACTCTTCTATAATTCTATAAACCTATAGGCCATTATATTGTAATTCTAAGCTTAGTTTCAGTGATAAAAGAAAAATAAATAATAATCAAAGATAATAAGAGGTACACACACCACATACACAGCCAGATGCTTAGTTCGGTTTAGTTCTTTAGAATCTTCGAATATGCCATTTGAATACAAATCACTTCGCCAATATCACGTTGTATGAAAAATACACAAAGAAGGATTTTAAACTATTAATATTTTGTGAATAAATATTAAAATTTAACTAAAAAGTAAAAATTTAACGGTGGGGTACATGATGAAAATAAATTACTTGAAAAGCATGCTTTATATTTTCATTTAACTATTATATATTTTTAAATTTTTAGCTAGACTTTTATAGATACGACACGCATATTTGTAAAAATTCAAATTAATCCGACGTTTCAAAGTCTGTCAAAATTGGTGGTAGGAGGTTCGTCCTCCGTCTGGCTCGCGACCGCTATCATGTCAAAGACGAACCGCCAAATATCTTATGATGTGTTCCGGTTCGATGGCATGTAAGCCAGGTTTTCCCCTTTCCCACCCATCCTTTCCCCAAAATGTGGTGGTTCCGATAGCGGACTACTACATTATCCTCCCTTTCCATCTGTATCCTCTAGGTTGGCAACGCATCTAGTACATCTCTTGTGTTGTAGATGTTTATGGGCGAAGGTAACCACTTACCATCAGGCGGTCCTTCTGCTCGTTTGCCATCCGGTATCCATAAAAAAAAAAAAATTTCGTTCAGTTTCGGTTATATAGATGCAAAACATACGTACGTATATACGTAACAAACTAATAAAAGTGTTTTAAAAAACGAAAAGATATTTATCAAGTACGTTATAAAAAGCAATATATTTCTACTTCTACTACCTCTATGTATAATTTAGCTGTTTCTTGATTTAAAAATTTCTACATACCATTTATTAAAATTTTCATTACTTAAAAATACACATAATAAAACTTCTAAAACTTCATATTTTTTACTTCTAAAATACATTTGTCTATATATAGATTTTAATACAATATGACAGAATTTCGATGATATTCTCAAGAGCAATGGCCCGCGGAAATGCTAAGAGACGCGCGAGTGGTGCTCGAATAAAAATGTAAGCAGGACGAATTTTTCACTGAAAATTTATATATACAAGTACAAAAGATACGAATATATTTTTATCTCGATGATTTCTTTTTACAAAGAAAATATGGACTTTATTAAAGATCAATCGTTATTTAGATTGAGATAGTGTTGGGTGCAGAAGTTATTCTACTAATATTTTTAATATAAAAATCTGTGATGTTTGTATGTCTTTCATACAAAAGCTACTGAACGGATTTAGATGAAACTTTATAGCAATATATAGGTTTGCCTATAACGGTTATTATATAGTTTGTAAATAATTCCATTTTTTATCCTTAGGATACGAAATAAAAACTATTTTTGATACGATCGTGGTGATTTTGAAGCAACTTAGTTAGAAGACTAAATACTAAGCAGGCAAAAACTTCTAATGCAAAATATTTTCATTCTTCTTTTTATTGATGTTATTTGGTTCCGCTTGAACATACCACATTTCCGACAAAGACTTGAGAATATAATATTTAGTTAAGGCTTTGAATCTTTAAACATGTTAAAACTAGAGCACCAAGATTAAAGTGATGTAGTACTACCGGTTTTTAATCTCCAATGCAATGCATGCATGCCATGCCAGCTTCATGCCTTATCCCGCGTGGATAAGACACTTGATTCGCTGTTTTCCGCCTGAATTCGAGACATTATATGTTAAGCAGCATCACTTAACACTCAGCTTTGTTAAATCAGAGTAAATACTTTGAATATGTGGGGAAATTATTATTATTAGTCATTTCTCCGAATGGGAATCGAATCCACAACCAATCGCGTTTACAGGCGCTGCCTCACTAAGTAAATGACTCATAATTACCCTGCAAGAAGACAAAAAAATTTCATAAAAAATATACTTATAATTTTTATTAATACTATAACTAAATTCAATCGCTAACCGCCTTTAAATTAGTACACCGCCTTAGTTTGTTTTAGTCTTATGGGTTTTATTTACTGGAGATATTTGTATCTCATATATAATACGCAATATATTATACTTTCTTTATAACTTAAAACAAATAATAGTAGAGGTCATAGTAGAGGCCAAACGTGAAGCAGAGGCACAAGCGTGCGAGTGTAAACGCGACAGGTTGTGGGTTCGATTCCCACTCCAGGTAATAAAAATATTAAATATTTAGTATTTTCATTTCCTAGCTATGTTGACACGGCAAAGCGTGGCGTTGAGTTTCGCCACTCAGCACGCAATTCGGCGAAAAATGGGGAACGGAAGTATTAAGAGAACGGCGTGTGTTAACACTATGTTCTCAGCTTCCCTCTGCCTAAACCGCGGGTTATAGCGGGTTATATGCGGGTTACAGCGTGAAGTTAAATAAAAAAATAATAATTTCCTAGCTATAGTAATAAGGCAAAGCGCGGCGTTGAGTTTCGCCACTCTGCATGCATTGCCTCAACTCGGTGGAAGGTGGGGAAAGGAAATCTTAAGAGAACGGTGTGTGTTAACATTAGGTTCTCTGGTTCCCTCTGCCTACCCCGCTATATGCGGGTTACAGCGTGAAGTTAAAAAAAACGCAAATAGACCATTAAAAATTAGCTACGTCGAATTCTATGGAAGTTTCAAGTGCTTTTGTTTCTTATGTACAGTTTTCACTAAGTAGTTAAGTTATTGTTATTATTGTTGTTAGTAATTGTGAAACGTAACATATATCATAATATGAAGATGTTTCCTTGGCCTAGTTGAATAAAATGTGGTTTTACTCTAACTAGTGGCCCCGTTGACGCGTTATTAACGCGTTCTCTTTAGCAATGTATATGTCACTTTATATAAACATGGATGTCAAACCATGGTAGTGTGTATAACATTTATTTTGTTAATTTAATATATTTTTTATGCATTATTTAAAAAAAAATGTTATCATTCTGCACTCCTTCTCTATATAAGCCATAAATGTGCCAAGTTTCATGCTCCTCCGTCCACGTATTTTTCGTAAAAAGGGATATCCTATTACCATTATAAATGCGAAAATTTGTGACAATGGATTGTTACCATAGGGGAAGGGTAAAAATTTTATATAGGTAAGCATTAAGTAAGTAGTAAGTTACTCTTTCAAATCGATATCAAAATAATGCATACGCTTAAATAAATTTTAAAAGATTTTGTGTAATTTGACCATAAAATGATAATAATTATATCGTTGTATCAGCCGTGAGACGCCCACTTTTGCACATAGGCCTCCCCCGAGGATTTCTACGACAATCTGATCTGCGTGTCCCGTATCCAGCGACTTCCGGCGACCTTGACCAGATCGTCGGGTACCTATGCACTGAGCACCGAGAGCCTAGTGTTAAGACACTCCGTTTCTTTTTAACATGTCCGTTCCCCACTTTCCACCGAATTAAGGCATTCGTACTGAGTGGCGGTACTCAACGCCGCACTTTGCTTTTTTACCAGAGCGAGATTTATAATTATTTAATATTTTTATTTTCTAGGGTGGAAATCGAACCCACAACCTGTCGCATTTACAGACACACGCTTGTACCTCCGCACTACGACACACCTCTTGTGAACGCAAATTGAAAAAAATACACATAAACCATACAAGAAATCTTACAATTAATTAATTGACCTAGAAAACCTAACCCATTTGATTTTTCAATTAAAATCTGAAAGGTTAAACAAAAGCTGAACGAACAATGCCGAAATGGCGTTTCGCCGCGGTTTCATAATTTCCCTATTTGCAGATGTTGTCGAGACTTTTTTGTACTTTGTTTTCGCTATCACAAAGCTTGGTGCGAATTACACTCAGTATTTACATTAAAATAGAATTTTCTCTTATAAAAAGGTGTTGATTTGATAAATTGAATTGCTTGTGTATGTGGGGTTAGGAGTGTATTTTAAAAGGATTTTTATGGTAGTTTATGATTAAAAATGTTTGAGTAGTCTGTTTTTGAAGTGATATTTCAATAGAATATATACATACATAGCTTCACGCTGTATCCCGCATATAGCAGGGTAGGCAAAGGGAACCTAGTGTTAGGGTTTAAGACACTCGTTTCTCACTAATTTCATTAGAATAGTTATGATTTAAAGCTTAGTGTAACAATAATCTAATAAGCATCACGATGATGAAATAAGTTAAGTAAAAGGATAAAAAATACAATACACGTTACTGACTCTATATCAATCTCATTCCCGGAGGCTAGTTTTCTAAAGCTTTTTTTTTATTTGGTTAGGTGGAGTGAGAAGTGGGGAAAGTGGAGGTGAACGTTAATGCGTATTTTAAAGGGGCCCCTTAACCTACACGTACGGTCGTAAGTCCCAGGCACACATATTGAAAAGAATTTTTAAGATTTTGACACAAATTACCACCTATTTCAGATAAATTTGAATAGTACAATAAAAAAAAACTGAAAAAACTACTCGATAGATCATAACTATATTTAAATGGGACATCATAAAGTATAGTTATCACATAAAAAAAATCATCAAAATTGGTTCACCCAGTAAAAAACTATGAGGTAACACAAAAAAATAATTTTTTGAAGTCGGTTAAGAATAGAAACGTTGAAATTCCTTAAATGTAATAAACAATTCATCTAACATAATAATTTCATGTTATTATTGAGAGGAGTTTTATTTGCTAATAAATAATTCAATATTAATATATTACATTCACATATATACATACTATGTGAAATTAGTTATTACCAACTAACAACTAACGCTACGTAGTCGTTATCGAGTGCGTAAATAGCAATTACGTATGTATGGGCGTTACCGTAGCTTTGTAGTGTTAGCTGTAATCAAGCTACATACATTATTATTTTTAACTGAATTCTATTTTTTTATATTCATATAGGCATTTAAACGCATGTTGTGGCGCAGTGGCACAAGCGTGCGACTGTAAACGCGACAGGTTGTGGGTTCGATTCCCACTCCAGCCAATGGAATTTCACATATCCTGGGTTTGGTAAAAAGGCGAAGCGCGGCGTTGAGTTCCACCACTCAGCACGCAATGCCTCGATTCGGCGGAAAGTGGGGAACGAAGTGTCTTGACACTTGGTTCCTTCTGCCTACCCTGCTGTACGCGGAATACAGCGTGAACCTATGTATGTATGCATGTAGGTATTTTTATAATTTAGTGGACAATAGTAAGAAAGTATTTAGTGTTACAATATTTCGTTCTCCATTTTTTCGGCTCACTCATTTTGAAGATTTGCATATTGGGCCGGGTTGGCGGAGTTGCTAAAAATATCTTTTATATCATTTCAGCATTTATAATGTTTGTAGTATGGAATTAAAACCGTATTTATTAACACTATGTCATCAAGGAAGGAGCGTTTGCTATTATATATTTGGTGTTTGAAATACCAGATTTGAGAATTTATGGCGAAATTAAAAAAATAAGAACACCTAAATCTATCTAATAAATAGAAAGCCCACTCTTTATTAGAAATCCAAATATATGAAAAATAAAAAAAAAACAAAACTTTAACGTTAGTTCCTGTAGTAAATGGCAAAACCGACAAATAGTAGAAGCATAGGTAAATCATAGTGGTTTAAAAAGTGATTTATTGTATTGAATCAATAACTATAGTGATATATAGATACGATTATTGCATTGTATTGTACATTGTTAAGGGAATACGACCGCGTTATTATGAATTTAAATACCGCGATGTTAATATATGTATGTGTATTAATATTATAGTTATTTAATGTTATTGTACATTTATGTTATATTTATTTTTTTAACTTCACGCTGTAACCCGCATATAGCAGGGTAGGCAGAGGGAACCAGAGAACCTAGTGTTAAGACACTCCATTCTCTTTCAACGATTCCGTTCCCCACTTTCCGCCGAATTGCGGCATTGCGTGTTGAGTGGCGGAAGTCAACGCCGCTCTTTGCCTTGTTACAAAACCTAAGAAATGAAAATACTAAATTTTACATTTCCTGGAGTGGGAATCGAACCCACAACCTGTCACGTTTACAGTCGCACGCTTGTGCCTCTGCGCCACGACAGGCTTTTTTATTATATCTATCACTTACATATTCTGTATTTTTTATTTATTTAAAGGGGTGTTCTGTATTTGATGGTTAAATCCTAACTAATATACTACTACAATATGAAAATATGTGGTTGGATGAATATTTGTTCCTCTTTTACACTTCTTTCGTTTAAAAGAAATAACTTATACAGAATAACACATAATCTGAATTTTGTAAAGTATTTTTAATGTTTTAATCACACACTTAGGATAGAAAAAAAAAACATTTTTAGAAAGCATATAAAAAATTGAACTTTCCCAGATTCGAACCTGCGCTTGGACGGCTTCTAAGAAGCTCTGCACAAATGTTTTTGTATTTTATAAAGATTATGTAAAAAATATAATTTGGCTATAATGTAACAATAAGTTTATTATAACTAGTGCCCCCGTTGACGCGTTAACAACGCGTGGTCATTTGTAATGTATAAGTCACTTTATATAAATAAACATGGATGACAAACCATGTAAGTTTGTGTAACATTTATTTTGTTAATTTAATATACTTTTTATGCATTATTTTAAAAAAATGTTAGCATTCTACACTCTTTCTCTACATAAACTATAAGTGTGGTAAGTTTTATGCAGACGGAGGAGTCTGCGTAATTTTCGTAAAAAGGGATCCAAAATTTTCGCTTCACGTATGTAATGGAATTCGGTGAAGGAATTCATACAAAGTAAAAGAAAACAAAAATATTTTTTCAGATACATTTCCCCGACTGGACATCGAACTCCCAACCATTTCATCGTACATTTTTACGACAAGTCAACAATGTTTAGAATAAACATTATTTAATTTCAGCCATGACAGGATAAAAGAGCATAGTGTAAAGAAATTTCAAAGGTAATTTCTTTCAAAGCCCACTGGAACGGGTCCTGAAAAATAAATTACTTTGAAAATATAAAATGGAGGCGACTTCAAAAGTGTGAAAACTCACCGTCTACTTGCTCACTACTGCTATACTTCTATTCTAGTTTTAATTATTTTTGTTTTTGTCAATTTATTTATATATTTTGTAACAGCTGCAGACGCTTTGTTTCAGAAAGTCATTCTTTGATGAAGATGTTTTTTAGTTGTTTGTTTTTTAGTTCTCTCTCTTGCACTTTCTTACTGTGTTATTTTTTTTTTTAAAGGAATTTATTGTTTAGAAAAGTGAGTTTAAATTTGTTTTGATGTAATTTTTTATGTGTGTATCATAAAAACAATTATTTTATGGATTCTCATTAAATATACGAAATTTTGGATATTTTAGTAGACTAGATACATACATAGCTTCACGCTGTAAGTGCAGTGTTAAGATACTCCGTTCCCCACTTTCCGCCAAATTAAGGCATTGCGTGCTGAGTGGCGCAACTCAACGCTGCGCTTTGCCTTATTACCAAACCCAGGAAATGAAAAATTCCATTTCCTGGAGTGGGAATTGAACCCACAACGTGTCGCGTTTATAGTCGCACGCTTGTGCCTCTGCGCCACGACAGGCGTTACAGTAGACCTAGGCAGTAGACTAGATACTTATTATATTATGGCACACATTAACGAAAATCGTTTTAATTAAATTTTTTAAATTTTTTATTATTTAAAATAAATAAATTTTTGATTTAAGTTTTATCTATCAGAGCCAAGAAATTATTTAGTATCAAAGTCAAAGTCAAAGTCAAATAATTTTATTCAAAATAAGAAGTTACAAGCTTCATTTTTTGAACGTCAAATAATTTATCGTACTGTATCCCGCACATAGCAAAGTAAGCAGAACTGGGAACCTAGTGTTAAGACACGCCATTCTCTTAAAAAACCAAGAAATTTAAATTGTTTAAATATAATCATTTTCCTGAGTGGAAATATCGAACATACTTTTCTTTTTTTTTTAACTTCACGCTGCATCCCGCATATAGCAGTGGGAACCTGAGAACCTAGCACTCCGTTCTCTTTCAACGAATCCGTTCCCCACTTTCCACCGAATTGTGGCATTTCGTGCTGAGTGGCGGAACTCAACGCCGCGCTTTGAATCGAACATACGAGTGTAGCTATTGCGTTTACAGTCAGACGCTTTGACCTCTTAATTCATATAATTTTGACACATTTGGTAGATTTTAATCTTGAAATTCAACGATGTATCATTTTTTACGAAAAAAATATTCATAAATTGAAAAAATATATATTTTCTTGTATTTTGTTAAGAAAGCTCACTAAAATCTTTCTTATCTAGAACAACAATACAATGTTTATACACAACTCTAAAATGTTGAGTTAAAACTAATACATTTATTTCAAGGACGTTTTAAATTTAATCAAGCGTATCGGTACTTTAGTTTACAGAAAAAACCCAAAGCAAGTACACTAGCAAAAAAAAAAAGAGAATAAAGTTACTGTTAGAAGTTTTTTTTTTTTTTTTATGGATACCGGATGGCAAACGAGCAGAAGGACCGCCTGATGGTAAGTGGTTACCTTCGCCCATGAACATCTACAACACAAGAGATGTACTAGATGCGTTGCCAACCTAGAGGATACAGATGGAAAGGGAGGATAATGTAGTAGTCCGCTATCGGAACCACCACATTTTGGGGAAAGGATGGGTGGGAAAGGGGAAAACCTGGCTTACATGCCATCGAACCGGAACACATCATAAGATATTTGGCGGTTCGTCTTTGACATGATAGTGGTCGCGAGCCAGACGGAGGACGAACCTCCTACCACCAAACAAAACTAGACTATATATAAAGGTATTGACTAGTTCTCTTTTCTCTTAACCGACTTTCAAAAAAAGAGGTTTTCAATTCCACTGTATTTTTTTATGTGTGTCATATATAACTTTTTACTGGGTGAACAAATTTTGATGTATTTTTTTATGTGATAGCTAGGGCTTCTAATGTGTTTCTATTATTAGTTAAGATTTAACTAGTAGTTTTTGAGTTATTCGTAATAATTTTACTTTTCAATGCATTTGGTTTGGAGTTGGTTTCCTGTTTCGCATATGTTAATTGTTTATATTTTTTCCGCATAGCAGAGATATCCTAATATCGTGTGTCGCGCTAGGTTCTCTCTAACTACTCTGGAGTAGGTAGAAAATCTTTTTTTTTATTGATACTTTACATATTACATATATTTATAGAATAAGTTTTTTTGGTGGTAGGAGGTGCGTCCTCCGTCTGGCTCGCGACCACTATCATGTCAAAGACGAACCGCCAAATATCTTATGATGTGTTCCGGTTCGATGGCATGTAAGC